>PVIJ01013690.1:0-44032 GCA_004024925.1 Scalopus aquaticus | reverse complement strand
AGAGAGACAATCAGTGGGGGGGGAGGGGGGGAGGAAGGAGCCGGAGGGAGGGAAGGGAAAGGGCACAAAATGGAATAGAAAAGAACACAAGGGACCATGGAGATGGATCACGGGTGAATTGGTGGTGGGCTACCCTAGGGGAATACAAAATGTAAAAGACATAAATAACAATAAAAATATATATTAAAAAAAAAAATTTATCTTCTCCCACTTCTAGAACATGTAGTACAGCAAAAATTTAGGGTCTTTTTTTCCCCCTTCAGTCATCTGCTACCAAAAAATCAAGTCTCAACTTACATAATTAGAACAATCTAGGTACATGCAAATGGCCATAGCTGCACAGGTCATCCTTTTTCCTTTTACAGATGAGAAAACTGAAATGTTGATCACACAACTAGAATGTGGATTTCTTCCCTTTCCACTACATGATACTTTGTCTACTCCCAGGGTTATTTTCTTGCCAAGTCAAGAAAAAATATCATCAAATACAAGATCCATAGGTGAGCTTTAGGGGCTCCTTAAGCTCCTTAAGCTGCCAGAAATCATCAGCAAAATGTCATATATTTATGTGTATTTTTTCAAAAAAATTTCTTCTCGAAGGAGCTCCATACCCCTTGAAGGGCTAAAACATACTGCAAACTACTTATGTTGTTAGGGGAAATGATCTAATTTTTCCAGTTGATCCTTTTTCTCTTCTCCTACTACTCCTTTTAATATAAATTTTCGCTTGAGTAATTTTACTTCTTAGCAACTTCCAAGAGCCTAGATGTGAATTGGGTTATACATTTGATCATATTTAGCATCCAGTGTCAGACAACTTTTAACAGTTTTAGAAAAGTATTTCCATGTTCAGGCCTCCCTGGTGGCATAACTGGTTAAGTCTCAGCCTATGAAGCTATCCATAGCCACTGCAGCACGAGTTTGATCCCCAGCCAGGGAGCTTCCCACGTGGTGCAACAGACCTCTCCTGTCTTGCCTGCTGCTCCCCTCAGCAGTGTATTTCAGGTTCTGCTCCCTACTCTGTCTCTGGTGAATCCTCTCACCCCCTCCCCCACACCTCTGACCTGCACCCCAGCTTGCATGCATAAAATAAATAAATCTTTTTTAAAAAGGTATTCCCATGTTCATATAAAACACAAGCTATCATATATCTCAGGGAGATTATGTCACCCTCTTGACCCCACTGTACAGAGACATCGTGTTAACAGTGAGTCCTATCTATGAGAAACAGATGCTATTTAATTTCACTAGTGTCCAAACTACAGATGGCCACTAAATAACCAGAGATTTGTCACTTCATACTGAGGTGGAGAAATTTTTTAACCCTCTCCTAAAACAAGAAAGACCCCCCTAAATAATATTGAAGAAGCAGTGTCATCTTATGGAAAGACCTCGAGAATTGGGTTTGAAAACTTGGGCCCAGTCTCAGATCTGGCTGTGTAATTGTAGATGTTTCTTAACTTTTCTGAGTTTTGATTTTTCTCACCTATAAAATAAACACAAAATTACTGTTTTTCTTCCAGATACACCATGTTGTTTTGGTGATAGATATGGATGGTATGGTTGGATTGCGCCCTCCCTCCCAAATTCATATGTTGAAGCCCTACCCCCTGTGCCTCAAAATCTGAGTATATTTGGAGACAGGTCTTTTAGGGAGTGCTTACATTAAAACCGAGTCATTAGCATGAGCCCTACTCCAAACTGACTGGAGTCCTTTTAAGAAGAAACTTGAACACGCCAGAGACACAGGAACGCATGCACATGGGAGCAAGACGGTGCGAGGACAGAGGCCATCCCGCAGGCAAGGAGAGGTGCCTCGGGGGAGGCAACCCTGAAGACATCTTGATCTGAGCCTCCCAGTCTCCAGAACTGTGAGAAAATGAATTTCTGATCTTTAAGCCCCCATCTATAGTGTTTGCTTCTGAGTCTAAGCAGACTAATACAGTTAAAACAGTTAACTGCTAAGTACACACAGGAAGTGCTTTTGAGAGCATGGCAGAATTTACCTCCTGTAAGGAAAATGGAGTGGCTCAGGTTCTTTGTCACTGCCCGCCGCCAGCCTCTACCACCACTACCTGCGGCTTTGCTTTCCTTCCAGGCTTCGTTGCCCGAATGTGAGAGCATGGTGAGGAGGGCACTCGGGAGCAGGGGCATGGGGCATGCGCAACTAATTGCGGCCTCCTGGGCCTAGAGGCCAGCGAGCAAGGGGTGTGCACGTTTGTCAGTGCAGACACCTGGGCTGAGAAGCAAGGGCTAGAAGAGGCTCCTCTGCTCTAGCATTCCTGCCGTCGCTCTGAGGTTGGGGGGGCTCAGTTGCTACTTCTGCCTAGTGGTCTTTTGTACCTGGCCCCCTGTTTCAGCATTAAAGGTATGTTAGAAATATTGAGGGCTCCAAAATTCTTTTTCTCTGCGCAAATCAACAATGAACCTACCCAGCCTGGGATGGTTGCACAACATCTACATTTGGAAAATGGTTTCAAGTTATTTCGATTACTCTCTTTTTCACCTCCAATTTAATCTTTCCTGCTTCCAGAAAATAATTTGTTTTTACTTTTCTAAACCTAACGCCTAGCTAAATATCAGAGTTAAAACATTTTTTTAATCATTCTACACCAACCTTATCTTACAGGGGAGGGAAGGGTAATCAAGTACCTTTATCATTGGGGTACTGCAAAGAAAAACTTGGAAAGTACCAGTACAGCACTTAGTACAATGCCTGGTAGGTAACAATTATTCAGTATAAAGTAACTCCCTGTCATTGAAAAGGGGCCAACGCTGGGTCTGGTCTGGGTCTCATGCAAATGGCTCATAAATCCAGGCTTCCAAAAATGCTTTAGGAACTGAAATTCTCAGATTTCTCCCAAATCCAAGTACAATAAATTTCTCCAATAGTGTTAAACCTGATCTGATTTAGAGTAAACTTGTTAGGATCTTGGTATGTTCTTCAGTGGGAATTCTTCAGGGGAAACCACGAAGAACTCGGGAATGGAAGGGTGCAGACCTGCTCATAAACTTTCACTTGGTACTGAATTCAGTCAAAACTAAACTATTGAACTTATATAGTAATAGCCCAACCTGGGGACCCCTCCCCCTTGGAAGGGAAGCAGAAAGACGAAAGGCAGCCCAGAGAAGGCTAGCTGGCCCATCAGTTCAATTCATGAGGCCATCACTGGGATAGTCAGTAACCTGGGTCCAGTGTGAGCCCACCCCCACCCCACACTCAGTCTGCTCCTAATTGTTTAAAAAAAAAAACTAGCCTGAATTTTCCTTTGACCCTGTCCTTGGCTATCTACATGGATTGCTCCAGCTGTGTTGAATCATTCCTTTCTCTCTTTTTATCTTTGCTTTACCGGCATTTCCACAGGCAGGTGCCCAGACTCGAAACATTTCCCAACTTTCCGTCTGCGTTTCAGTGGAATACTCTTTCATGTCAAGCTTTGAAGGCTATAGTAAAGATTGCATTAGGGACAGTTACCTGCCAGCTATTAACCATTGCCTCTGGTCTGACCTGAATTCACAGAGGGCATGGTCACCCGACAACTTAATCAATGAGCCCCTTTGGCTTTAGGGTGGCAGGGGCCAAGAGCTCCATCAAAGAAGTCTATGTGCTTTCAGCAACTCAGAAGATTCCAGTTGTTTTCAGCAGACCTGAGAGGTTAAAATAAACAAATATGAAAATGCCAGATTGCCCTCTCATTTCTTCTCAAACCTAGTGCCAACCAGGGCCAGGGCCGGACAGGCTGCCCCAAAAAGACTGCTGTGCTGCCCATTTGGCCAGGCCATGCAACCAGAGCTATCACTGCTCTAAGAGCCTGCCTTTCTCTCCTCACCCTACTCTCCTTTCTAAAAATGCATGAAATACCCATTGCTGTATAATATATACCAAATGACTAAAAGGTCCTCCAACCTCCCCTCTCCTGGCACAGATCTCACCCAGTGAAGGCTGCGATTGGCAGCCTTTGGGTACATGAACACTTTCAGCAGTGTTTGAACACAAAGCCTTGTGCAGAAAAGCCCAGTAACCGTTTGTGTTTGCAACTGCCATTGATTGCGATTTTCCTGTCCCAGGGCAGCACGTCCTTGGACATCAGTGAGCTCTCCACAATGGCACCACAGGGTCGCTGCAAATCCTCCCCGTGTGTCTTCAGTCTTATTTCCTTTGCAGTTCTTGGTTAAAAGCTTATAAATGTGTTTGACTGTCAGACAGCTCCTGGAAAGGAGGCTGTACTCTGAGCAGTTTTTCATGCTGCGGGTCCTACTTTCTAGGGCAGATTCTACCCAGCAGTTTAGATCCATGGAAATGGAGCTGAGACTCTTTTAACTGTCGGTTGGTTAAAGTTTTAAATGCCAGCACTCAGACTTTAGACTCTGGATTCAAGGAACTGTGTGTTCTTCTTGCTAGGATGAGAAGAAAAATTGTATAAAACATTTGCAAAGAGTGACCACACATGCACTGATACTGAATTTGTCATGTGCATGCACTGGATTTGTTACATGAATGCCTGTGTATATGCCCATGAGGTGGGAGGTGGTTAAAGCAGGATAGCCCTGTAATTTAGGGGAAATAATGCAACTTAGTCTCTGCAGATGATTCTCTCAAAAGTCATCAATGATTTCCTAATTGCCAAACAAATGGCCACTTCTCAGTCTTCAGTCTCCTTAATTTTCTGGTGACATTTGATACCTTTGATCACCTGACCCCTCTTGAAACTTTTTTGCCAAAGTATGTAAAACTCCCCACCACTGTGATTCTATCAGGCCTCATTCTCTTTTGCTCTCTACAGAATTCCGCATCAGTACAGTCGTGTCTTCAGCCATTTCTCTTTCTCTATCCTCTCTTGGGGGATTCTATTCCCTCCCAAGATAGCAAAGCTTGCCCTGTATGAATGATTGCAAAGTGTACATCGCTGGCTTGTCTCTGCTCTCAAATCTTCTTTCTCAGCACAATTTAGATATCAAACTAGTACTTCAAACTCAATGTGTACAATAGAATTTAACATGTCCACCCAAGTCTTCTATCCCTGGCTTCCAGACCTGCTCCTGCTCTTGCCTTCGACATTTGCGTTCAAAAAGAGCCTGAGTTACTTCATTTTTCTTTCACTATCTTACTCATTATTATAGACTGACTGTTTGTAAAGCTTAAAAATTCCAATGTTAAAGCCCCTACACTCCCAATGTGATAGTATTTGAAGTTGAAGCCTTTGGGAGGTAATCAGGGTTACATGAGGTCATGAGGATGAGAGGCTCATGATGGGATTAGTGCCCTTATAAGAGATACTAAAGAATTCTCTCGCCACCCATCCCCCTTGTACATGCAGAAGGTAGAGGTCATGTGAGCACACAGCCACCTGCAAGCCAGACAAAGGGCCCTGTAGGATAAATGAGAAAATTTTCATGTTTGTCTGCCTTCTCCTCAATGATGGACCTCTGCAGGCCTACATGCATGCTTGATGGTGGGCACCTGGAGTAGGGTGTGGGCCTATGTGAGTGGGCACACCTGGGCCAGAGACTGGGCTTATAAGCAGAGGAAGCGGCAGCAGCAGTAGAAGCAGCAGAAGCAGCAGAGAGAGCGTGGAGCAGAGGCCATGAAACGCCAACAGAGAGCCCGAGAGGGTGAAGATTTGCTGGGGGCTGGGAGGCCTGCTAGCCTCCCGGCTCCACCAGCCCCTTTGCCTGCCCTGTACCTGGTTGTCTCCCTGCAAGAGACCATTAAAAAGCATAAAAAGCCACCGAGGGCTCCAGAACTCCTCCTTCCTTTTAGACCTGTCTGTGCAGCTCCATAGACAACCTGTGCTTCTTGGTATCTTCCTGGCCCTGACAGACCCTCACCAGAAACTAGACATGTTGGCAATCCAATCTTGGATTTCCAGCATCTGGACTGTGAGAAAATAATTATTTAAGCCATCCTGTGAATACACTTTGTTATGGTAGCCTAAGCAGACTAAAATACTCATTGTACCTCCCCAGTGCCTGGCATATCATAGAAACTCCTGAATATTTGTCCAGTGAGTGAATATATGTGTGCAACATATGTCCAAAATTGTCTTTGATCAAATAGAGTTAGTGGGGTCGCAGATGTCCAGGGTCTGCTACTCACAATCCTTCATTCTCTACCACCCCTGCCCTACCTGCCCTACCTTCCCCTCAACCCAATAGTGCAAGCTCATCCCTCCTCTAAGCCAGAGGTGGTAAACTGACAACCCAAATGCCAGATGTTACCCACAATTTTTTTTTTTTGCCCAGCACCTGTGTTTTTCCAATTTTGACTTAGTTGTCTGTATTTAAAAATGGAGGGAATTCTTGTGAAAATATGGGTTTGAGATCCTCAATGACAATTGGCTACCATTTTAAATGAGATCTTTGCTCTCCTGGTCACAGCCCAGGTGATTTATATTACTTGCTTAACTGATTTGTATTTGTATATTACTTGCTTAACTATATTACTTGTATACTGATTTGAGTTTGAAAATTATGTTCTACATCTTTTACTGGTCTCAGCAGCTGTAACTAAAATACTTTCTTTATTTTTTATTTTGGTTTTTCTTTATATCAAGAAGAATTCCCCAACTAATTGCCTCTGAATACCCAGAGGCAATTCACCAATTGCCACTCCACCCCTACCATTTTGTACTCCTATAGCACAACAGAGTTAGCAAAAGTCTCCTGGAAATGAGGATATATCAACAATATACTTTCTCACTTTTTCATTTATTCAGGTAACTACTCCAGAAAAGTAGTTAATGATGTTAATACTCACAATTGGTGATTGCCAGGCTGGTATTCAAAGCCAAGTCTCATTAGCTCAAGTTTTGTTCTTAATGAGTTCTTTATCAGTTTGCACTATCTTCTGCAATTCAATCCAATCCAGCTTAATTCGGCAAGTATTTATTCAATACTGAATATGTTAAAGAAACTCATTGCACTGTGTTCTAATTTCAATAAACATTCTCATTCTGATAATTAGAATTTTCAATCTTTGACTGGATACCTGTTCACAAACAGAAGGCACTCATTGGACATACATTCTCTTCTTCACTTAATACATATTGAACATCTACTTTGTGTAAGCACTATGCTAGATCCTAGGCATAAAGTAGTAAGTAAATCCAGTATTTCTTTGCCCTCATCAGACTTGAAATACATTTGTCCTTAAATGTAGATTCTATTTTTCTATAAAATTGCAAATTCCTGCAGGTCAGGAACTCAGTCTTAACTCTCTTTGAATAATACAATGAACTGAATTATTCAGTAGCTGCTTAGTATTTGTTACTGGTAATAAATGTTCTGTTTAATCCAAGGTGGAAGCAATGGCTGTCCTTGCCTTCTCTGATGCCCCTCAAACCACTCTGAATCCTAGTAGCTGCTTGCTATATAACCAATTTTCCTAATCCCAAGGACAAAAGTTGGACCAGCTTCATGGGCCTGTGGCTGTCACACAGGGCCCTGTGCTTGGTTCGATGCTCTGCTGTTACTGTCTTGAAATTCTTAATAAGTTTTTTGACAAGGAGTCCCACCTGTGTTGATAAAAAAGTTGGGGATGGCAGCCAATACAACATTAATGTCAACACCATGAGTTTGCCAATAGGCTCCTCTGGGGTATGTCTTTATTCTGTTCAAATGTAGAAAAACAATAGGGACATAATTTGAAGGAAATCTCCATATGTGAAGTTGTTCCTATTCCGTGATACCAACTAGAATGTTATATTTTAAGGCCCAATTGAATTAACAATGACTCTGAGATGATACTATCATGTTTGCTCACCTAGACTACTGGCACTTTAGGCTCAATATTGTGATGTTTCTTAAAATCTGAACCCCAGACTAGCAACATCAGCATCACCTAGGAACTTGTTATAAGTGCAAATTCTTGACCCTACCCTTGTATTTTTTGAATCAGAAATTCTAAAGGCAGGACCCCATTATCTGTGTTTGAACAAGTCCTTCACATAATCCTGGTGTATGCTGAAAAATTACAACCACTGGTTTATGGCCTTGTCAATCCCTTGAGAGACACCCTGTCTCCTACAATTGGTTCACAGCGAGGTATGGCTTATTTAATATAGACCCATTGAAGGACAACTGGGAGATATCCAGGCTTAGAGAACTTTGCTTTAATGATTTTGCATGAATAGAGAGAAAAACAGCAGAACCCATTTTTTTCTTGGGCAACGAATTTGTTTATCCTAGTCCTTTGAAGTCAGAGCCAATATGTAGAAGGTTTTAGTGGCTACAGCTTGACATCTGGTGAAACAGAGAAGCCGTCTTTGAGTTGCTTCTTTGCACATATACATTTTGGAGATAACACCATCGAGTCCTGTTGCTGTGACCTTACGCCACAAGACTCACTCCTACACTTTACAAATGAGCAAATCAAGTCCTAGCGAGAACTAGCGTGCCAAAGAGCACCCAATTATCAAAAAAAAAATTTTTTTTTCACTGAAAGGTACGAGTCAGAATTGCCTTACTGATCATTTGGTGCCCTTCTTGACTGGGTACTTAAGGAAGCGGGCACCTTTTCCAAAAGCTCTTATTAATTCTATTGCCACTAAGAATTTCCTCCCTGCCTGCTTTTTGATGGTATGATTTCAGAACACATACACGTTTTTAAGGAGCAGCCTTCATGTTCTCCTCCACTTTTGAATGTTCAGCTTATCCTTTGTAGTTTGACATTTCCTCTCTGGAAGATAAGGTTGTGGCCAGGCTGTGTCGTTGATGCGAGGGAGACAAGTCCTGCTTGTAGGTGGCCACATTCAGCTCCAAGCTTCTTTTCTCCACACCTGGTTCTCGTTTGTAACACTGAAAGCATTTCATGCTTATTAAGCATCATCTGGTCCCAATTTTTAAACCACAGGTTTGGCTTGGTTTGTTTTTAATAAGTGGTTACAACAGAGTCCACCTTTTCAGTTTGATGATGTCTCTTAAACCCAGCTATTGGCATCTTGGAGATTTAGATTAATCTGACTGTTACAGGAGGTTAAAATCCTGAAATTTCTTACTCCTGCCTCGATATGATTTATTTTCAGCACATGTATTTAAAGAAAAGAATGATATGTTTAAATGAAATTGTGTAATGGTCGTTATTTTGCATATAATTTCTATCTCCATTTTTCTTCTTCAACTTCGCATTTAAAGAATTCCCAGATTTTATTCAAAATCATCCTTGCTCAATTTCTATTTCTCAGTATTTTGTAATTGGTGTCACTTAGTTTTTTGACAGTCAGTGGTTCTTTGTGTGGTATTTTGTCTCTGCAATGGACCAACATAAGAGAACAGAATTTAGACATTCTTTTTTTAAGGAAAGAGAATTAGGAGCATGTTCGTTCCAAATTAAATATAATTGTGAAGTCACAAGTTTTAAAAAGGATCTGTAACTGATAGTTAAATTTTAAAGGGATTTTTCAGGTTTCTTTATAAATGCATTTTTAAATGCTCATTGCCTGTTATTAAACACCCATAACCATTCATGTATTGAACAGGATATTTTAATTCTAGTATGTTAAATTCCTTCATGTTGGGTTAATGTCACAGGTTTGGACTAGCATGGCACAAATCTGCAGCCATCTCAAATCTCTTTGAATCAAAGGCCAACTTGGATTGGTGGAAACACTTAGTGTTTCTATTAAAATAAGTGCAATCAGGCCTCCCTGGTGGTCTGGGAGTTAAGTCTCACATCTATCACTACGATGGCCTGAGTTCTATCCCTAGCCAGGGAGCTAACCCACATATGGCACACCAGACCTCTCCTGTCTTTCCCACTGCTCTTCTTAGCAGTGTCTTTCAGTAAATCCGCCTGTTCTGCTCCCCACTCTGTCTCTAGTGAATCCTCTCACCCCCCCATACCTCTGGCCTGCATCCCAGTTCTTCCATGCCAAAAATAAATAAATAAAATCTTAAAAAAAATAGTAAGTGCAATGGATGTTTTCAAGTTCTCCTACCTTCAGAAGAAATAGCCTTTGTATGAATGACCACTATCCTGAGTCTAAATCTGTTTCTGTATGATTTCAAAGCATAGGCCTCTCCACAAGAATTTCCAAGAAACTCCAAGATATGCTTGTGTGTTTCACATCATTACCTTTTTTCCACCCTACTCTGATTTAATCGCCCACTGTTATCAACTGTAAGTTACAATAGGTCAGAATCCTTTTCTACCTTTTCAACATTTTATCCTTAATGCCTAGAACAATACCCAGTACATGAGAGAGGGTATATTAATCCAGCTAATGGATTGAATAAGTAAATGAGTGACTAAAGGAATGACCGAATACATTGAAAACCTATTATGGTGATCCATCCTCAAGGTTAAAAATTTAAATTTTATTAAAAATGAGGTAAAAGTAGACAAATCACATGAATATATTCTAAATTTCTATATTATTCTTAGGGTACATCTCTAAATTAATATTACCACTCAGTAATGATATGTTAATTGAATGTAATAACTGGATTATATGCTCTATCATTTCAGTAGTTCCTGTAGATAGGGAACTTAAAATTGTTCTTATTGAAAACATTGGTTTATAACATTATATAGTTTTGCAAGTCAAGTGTTTGATAAGGTGTTAATATCCAAAATATAAAGAACTCAGATAGCTGAATAGAAAAAAGTCAAATTTTTAAATGAGTAAAGTATCAGAACAGACATTTTTCCAAAAAAGACATGCAGAGGGTCAACAACTATGTAAAAGATTCTCAGTATAACTAATTGTCAGGGAAATGCAAATCCAAATGACAATGAGATATCACCTCACATGTGTTAGAATGACTATTATCAAGAAGATAAAAAATAGCAAGTGTTGACAAGGATGTGAAGAAGAGGGAATCCTTGTACACTGTTGGTGGGAATGTAAATTAGGGCAGCCATGATGGAAAACAGTATGGAGGTTCCTCAAAATATCAAAAACAGAACTACTGTATGAGCCACCAATTCCACTTCTGAGTATTTATCTGACAGAAATGGAAACACTAACTCAAAAAGATATATGCACCCTATGTATCTCCTGTAGCAATAAATCATGTATAATATAAATCATATATAATGTGGCACAGTGAAATGGCTCCTCAGGAAGATGTGAAAAGCTCCTTACAGTAATATGTATAATATAATATAATATAAATATATATAATGTTGTAATTGTTACCTCCATTAAAAAATTTAATGGTTAAGATGGTAATTTCATGTTACAAGGAATGAAATGAAAAATAATTTTTATATTGTTGCCAGTCTAATAAATAGAAAAACTATCTTGTTTCTTTTAGTTTTCTGATCACTAATGAATCTAATCTTTTTATATGCTTCTTGTCATTGCCCAGTATCCTCCAGATTATATATTTTTCCTTATTATAAGGTTTAAAATGTATCCTGGGAGGGATATTATATGGTGAAAGGTCTGTGTAAACAGCATTTGCTAGAACCAACTCATGTAGGCTCATAGAGGCAATTGTTATATCACTAATAGCTTGAAAGCAGTGATAGTGAGAGTATTTACACCATGGACATTGGCCAATGCTATAGGGACTTTTCATTTTTCTTTCTTTCTTTCCTTTTACCTTTAGGAGAGCTCATTCATGAGCACACCACTTACTTGCAAATGGAAGTGATTATCACAACTGTTGTCATTGCCGTGCCCTCTATGATCTTCCCAGGGTCTAAGGTATAGTTCAACTGATCATACTTTAACATTATATAATAGACTGGTGAACTCTTTGGATATGGGAATGTGTCTTTTTCATGGTAACATGTCTCCCTACTTCCCGCAGTCCGTAACATATTGACTAGCACTTAGTTGATATTTAATCCATATGTTTGCCTTTATGAGTTGGAGACAAGCATAGGGAGAAGAGAATTGAGGAAAGGGCTTAGGAAAGGTGTAACACATGAAACACTTTTGAAAAGAGTGCCCCAAATAACTGTCCTTAACAGTATCCTGTGAGCCAGGCATCCTTCTAGAGGCTATATAGTTTCTTTTATAATCCTCATGATAAATTTTGAGGTAGATGTTATTATCCCCATTTCTCAATGAGAAGTAACTAAATAATGTTTGCTCTATCACATAGTCTGTGGCTCAAATCTGATGAATGTCCTGTGCTTAAGCATACCCCTATACTAGAGGAAAGTAAACCACAATGCCTGTGGGTCTGTAGGTTCTTCTTTTGATTGAGTGAAATAAGCCTGTTTAAAGTAAGAGACAAGGTTGAGGACAGTAACAAACTCACGAGTCCAGTCCCCATGGAAAGGAGATAGCTTTGGAACTTGAGGAAATGTGGTCTCTTCAGCCTAAAACTTTGTATGTTTTTCATGCTAAACTGAGAATCTGGAATTTTCCCTCCTGAATTTTGATAACTCGCCCTAATTAAAATTTTTTAAAACTTGGGATAAAACATCTGTATAGTACCTTCCCCCCAAATAGGTTTTGTGCAGCCAGAGGGCAGCATGAGGGCATAAAGTGTCAGTAGAGGAGGAAATGGATAAACTGAAAGGCAAATCTAGTCTACTTCTTGGTTTTGTCCAGCATGCAGCCTCGGAGAGCAGGAAGTCCCACCTATCACATAGCAGAGCAAGGGCCCACAAAGCCTGGTGGAGGGCAGAGTAAGGCCCCACTGTCGGTGCACATTCCGACTTCTCCAGGCATCTCTGGGGAGGGCACATTCCTCATGGTCAAGCGGCAGAGCTGTTGATTTCAAAGATTCTTAGAATATTCTGTTCAGTACCTCAGTGGATTGTTCTTGCTTTAGAAACAATACATCTAGGTCATGCCTTGGGCCATGGGGCTTCCATAATCCTAAGTAGGAAGCCTGTCCTAATTCCAGGCCGTAGGCAGAGTTTCAGGCCCCCAGGCCTTAATTTCTTTTTCCCTCCCCCGAGAAGTGTACTGGTCCTGCCGCCAAGTCACAAACTAGTTCCCCATACTTCCTGAGTCAGTTTGGAGAGGTGTTGGATTCAGAGAACAGGGTCATTTGGGTCACCTCTGAAAAAAGTTTCACCTGAGCTCCCCTTACTGTGGCACACAGCGATTTTCCCCATGAGACAGAGACATTCAGTTATGTCCAAAAGGGCAGGTTTATTATAAAAAGGGAAAGAAAAGGATACTTGACAGACACAGGCACGCAGAAAGAGCTGCGTGTGGTGGGCACAGCCTGTTCTTCCATAATTTTCCTGTGGGGAGGGGTTCATTTCTTTGTGGAATCGTTAGATGTTGTTAAATTAATTACTTCTGGAATGTGACTAGGTAGATTTGAGAGGACCTGTGATTCTCTGCAGTGTCCCTCCATCTCTATCTCCTCACCTCTGGTCTGCACCTCGGGGTACATTCTATAGCAGTCTGATACTTCCACAGTAGTTGCCACCTAAGAATTTGTCATTCTGTAGCTGGTTTACTGACTGCGTTCAGCAATCTCCAGTTTCTGGTCCTGTGATGCCTCCATCCTAAATTTTCTACTCTTATCCTCCATCATTTCTCATAAATTTTAGCTTCTGCAGGAAATTAGAAAATGGACTGTTGTTATCTAGCGAATGTGCTTTCTTCTTCAGTGAGGTTCTTGAATGGTTGGTTGCAGCTATTTACACTGGTCTCTTGAAAATACAAATTGCTAACCAGCATTCCCCCAATGCATCTGGCTCCATGGGATCAGTTAGGGAATTGGGATCAAGGACCAGAGGAGAGGGAGAGAGGGTGAGGACTACAAGGGTTTCCACAGTTTCGGGTATAAGAAAAGAATCCCCTGCTTCAGAGAAGTGAAGTGACGTGAGTCCTGAAAGGAGGGGTCTGGTGAGCAATGGCTTCTCTCAGGTACAGGCCGGTGGCTGAAGCCCACCCGGACAACTGCAGGCAGGTGTGTTTGGAAAAAGCATCTCTGCTGTTTCTAATATTCCTTTCCCCCTTTTTCCCCTTCCCAAAGCCC
The DNA here is from genome assembly GCA_004024925.1 of Scalopus aquaticus. Lineage (NCBI taxonomy): Eukaryota > Metazoa > Chordata > Mammalia > Eulipotyphla > Talpidae > Scalopus > Scalopus aquaticus. The sequence goes on along the minus strand of PVIJ01013690.1, from coordinate 30,133 downwards.
ACCTAATATCCCTTGGTAAAAGAAACGAGAGGTCAAAAAGTCATCCAGGGTAGCAGACAGTACATGGGCCAAGCTGGACACAGGTACCCTGGCACAGTGAAATTGCTCTTTGGGGAAATGTAAAACGCACCTCACTGGGACTGGCATGTGTTCCCATAGTCCCGGGAAATGACCAACGGACACAGTGAGTACAGAGCAGGCTCCTGTTCTGCTATAGCACAAGGCTCCTCAGAGACACTGCCCCAGGGCTGTAACCCTGATTTCTTAGGCCCAACAGATATTGTGCTACTTTCTCAGTGAAAAAGAACTGAGGCTATGCCACATTCCTCTGCAGAATAGAGCCCACATAATACATTCCATTATGCATTTATTCCCTCCACTGTGGATGCATAGCAGAGGAAAAGCCCCCGGGCCCTCCCATCCCACCTTCCAGTGCTTTCCAGACAGTGACCAGCCACTGTGCTGCCCTCTTACCTCTATGTGGCCCCCAGCCCACTGGCCCCCAGCAGTTCTATTTTTGGGTTCCCCTACTCTCAGTCTCAGCTGCATCCTCTCCTTCCATCCTCACCCCAATCCTATGAGGCAATGACTGTCCTCATTTTACCGATGGAAATTAATGCTGAGAAGTGAAGGGAGTCATTTGTCCACAATTGCAGTTGGTCCAGAACATGAATCCAAGACAAGATAGACTCCAAAGCATGCTCCTTCCACCACCATGCACTGGATGAAGCGCACACGGCCCTCCCTGCCTGTACGCAGCTCCTCACCCCCCTTTCATCCAGCACCTTTACTTTTGAAATGTGGCCACCCTTTCTTGGACTTCTTCCTCTTTGCCCCCTCTTGCCCAGCTTCCTGATAAACACTCCTCTTGTATTTTCCGTTGATTCTTGTTTGACTTACTCTGTCGGTGAGTTCTATATTTGAAAAAGCAACACTAGGCAGGTACCTACCACAGGAAATAAAAGTCATGCTTTTACAAGTGAAAAACAGAATCGCCAACAACACGAATCAAAGCTTGAGAGGTACCCAAAACTCCTCCAGAATTTCTACAGAAATGTGCATTCATGTTCTCCTTCACAAGTGAAATACTGTTTTTCTTAATTATCAGCAGTAAAGATAGGGGTTTTTTAAGTGTTTTCATTGAACTATATTATTTTCAGTTTGGTTTTGTTTTTATTACAAAATTATAATATTTCAGACATATTTCAGGGAATCCAACTACCAAATATGTTATGGTAAGTTGGAAAAAGGCAGTTTCAAAACCGCGCGTGTAGTTGGTGACACTGTCATTTGGAGAAGTGTGTTCTGACATCTCCAGGCAAAGTCAGGACAAGCTTCCATCGCAGAGACCCACAGGCTTCGCTGTCCCAGAATCTAATACAACTGGGGGTCAGTGCTTGTTTTTTTTCCACAGGGGTAATTATCTAAACGTGTTTATCCTCTCATCCCTCCCACCTGTTCAGTGACTTCAGAGCTTATGCTCCTGCCCTCAGTTTCCTGTTCTCACTCATCTCATTCAGCCCCCCTCTGTCAGGGTGAGTGGACCACACAGTGCGAAGCCGGCCTCACAGGCAATCAGGGGATGAGGTGAGAGGCAGGATTCCATTGCTGACCCCTTGGCTGTTATTCCGTAGTTTGGTGACAGGAACACATGCTTCCGTATCCTTAGAAACTTCATTTTGCCATAAATATATCTTTAAAAATGTCTCATTTATGTATGTACCGAACATCTAGTTTGATGCCCCAAAATGGTATATGCTCAAAAATAGAGTCCTGATATAGGATTTGCGAGACTAGATCTGGTTCTGTTTTGAGAGCATTTGTGTGACTTTGGGCAAAAAAAAATTCGTAATCCTTTCTGAATATGGCAGGGTGGATCTGAATTTGCTTCAGCTTCCACTCCTATAAAGTAGCTTGGACATTATGTGGGGAGACTAAATGCACACACTCGAAACAGAACAAATCAGTATGTAATCAAACTCTAGTAACTGTTTTGTTTCTAAAAATGCTATTGAAAGTTAGAAAATTAATGTCCCTGGGGACTAACATAGTTGGCAATGACTTCATGAGGTAGGGATTTCAGCACATGGGTAGGTATATTCGTCTGTGTGGGTTGCCATAACAAAATACCATGTAATGGGTGGCTTAAACAACAGGAATTTCCCATCTCACAGTTCTGGAAGCAAAGGTCCAAGATCAAAATGTCAGTCAGTGCAATTCCTGGAGAGAATTCTCATCCTCACTTGTAGATGGGAGCCTTCTCACATCCCCCCCACCACGCATGTAGTAATTTATAGGTGAGAAATGCAGGACTCAGAATATCTCTGAGTTATCCAAAGCCTCTATGCTAAAGGATGTAGAACCAAAATTATTTCTGCTTATAATACATGGAGATGGATCACAGGTGAATTGGTGGTGGGCTACCTAAGGGGAATACAAAATGTAAAAGACATAAATAATAAATAAAAAAAATACATAGTGTAACTTCTTTTTGCATTGGTTTAGTGCTATCTATATCTATAGCCTTAAATATGGGCATTTTTTGGATCACTCTTTGAAAAATTGCAATCCAGTTCTCCCTATTTCTCTTAGTTTATTTTTCTCCCATGCAATTGCAAACATCTAACACAATTTGTCTTGCTTACTGTCTTTCTCCCACCACTAAAATATAAGCATAAGCTTTTCTGTTTGTTCATTGTTGTATCTCTACAACTGAGAAGAGTACCTTGTATCTGATAGGTAATATGACAAGCACTCAGTAATTAAATAAATGCACATAAGCATTAAGAATGAGGGAGAAGCGAGAGAAAGGTGGAAGGAAGAGTGAAGGGATGGGAGAGGGGAGGGAGGAAAGTTAAATGATGAAACTGCTGCTATTTTAGGAGTACACCTTCCACAAAGTCCTGTGCTAAGTAAGAGACACAGGAAATTCAAACTGTCCACCTTCTAGGTCTCATATATCCACACACATATACCCAAATAATAGAATGAAAATTAAAAAGTAATGAAAAAGTGAATTAAACAAGATAATTTTTCATTTTTAAAAACAAAATTCAAATTTTATATATTCACTTCCCACATGTGACACTAAGTCTGGGCATATTTTATTTACTCCAAAAGATTTGAAATCCTGCTGCTTTCTACTGGGCAGGAGTTGGAGAAATTATGATATAGATTTTCTTATAAGAATTGAGCAAATGAGTTGAGTGACAGCATTATTCCAAATCATGCTGATCAGATCAGTCCCTTCGGTGACTCATGATTCTGAACCCCCTCAAAGAGGAAAATGTGCTTGTGCATGAACTGAAGAATTGAAATCTCAGGGTACAAGTTCATAACTCAGAAAACTTGCCTTTCTATCTCCCCAGTCATTATTAATCGAAATGCTGTATAGCCAGCAGGCAAGGGAGTAACTTCCTGCTGCTGAATCACTGACACCGCGCAGCACCTCTTCCTAGGTCTGGAAAAGGGCTGGATTGTATGAAGTCCTACCCTTGGGAAAATAAGAGAACATTTTCATTTCAACGACACACAGTGATTGTGTTTCAGCTTGCAGTTTACAATGCCTGCTTTATGGATCTTAGCACTGGGTGGGCTAGGCGGAGCTCTCTTCCCCGGGAGGACACAAATCACTTCAACTCTCGAGCATTTCCATGGGCCTGTTCTGGGCGCCTTCCTTTGTCACTCCAGATGCAGTCCCCTTCCTTCCCCACCCTCTCCCTCTTTGCTTTCTGCGTCTGGGAAACCAGTGGCCTGCGGCTCGGTCCTCTGGGCTTCTGGCCTCTCACGATGCAAAAGATCAGGAAGAGCCTGGAGCCTGGTGGAGAACAAGCCCCAGGCCTTTATTTCCCGTTTTTTCTTCTTACCAGGAGTCAGTGAACAGGCTGTATCTCCAGGAAAATCATTCCTTGCGGTGACCCCCTTCTTCTAGCCCCTTCAGGCCTAGAGATGCAAACATGACCTTTGTTTTCAAATACTAAGCTACTTATTGGTTTCCTTGAAGTTGGCCTTCACTGTATTAAACTCTCCTCAAATCACCTCACTGGCGTGTGTCCTCTGTTTCTGGCCAGAATCAAGCAGATATAGACACTTCATAGGAAGGAAAGAGCAGGACTTACACCAGAATCTGCAAATCCAAATCCAAACCTCTTCTGTTAACAGTCAGATGATAAAGTTGTTTGCCTTCTAGGAAAAAAATCTGACTGCCTCCTTTATTTTTTAACAATATCAAATGTCTCTCGCACCTTGAATCCCACTCATGCTGCCCACCAACATTTACCAAGAACACTCCCTGTGCCAGGCCTTTGCTGGGTACTGGAAATACAAAGATGAGTAAGGTACAATCTCAAGATGCTCAGATCAGACGTGAAGAGGTGTCGCACTCTGGGGTCTCTGGAAGCCAATTCTGAGATGGAGATAAGCACTCAGAAGATATGTGAGGAAGCTCTTGAATCAACACCCGAGGAAAGGCAGGAAGGAAGCAGGATCAGGCCCAAGAGAAGCTGAGCTGCAAGGAGTCTCAATGGAAGCCTCAGCTGACCCTGCAGGGAGGTCTGGGGTGCAGGAAGCTCTCCTGAGCTTGAAAGCTCTCAACTTGAACCCATTGCATTTCTGGGCTGAGTCTTCCCACCTCTGTGTTGATTAGTCTTTGGAGGCTGACCATCCCAGAAAGGGGACACGACTCAGGCAGCACTCTCCACAGAGGAGATCCCTGCAGGGGGCTGGCAGCTAACGGCTGACTCCCCTGCCACTTCCAACATCTGAGGGAATATGTACTTCATTCCTGAAGGGGAATTATTGCTCCTCAGTGTGAAGGAAAAGAGAGGAGACAAATAATTATACAAAAATGTCATTAGGTCAGCCCTGGGGATATGCACAGAGCATTTTGGGTGCCAGAAAGCCCACCCAGGACAGTCTTGGGAGTCTTAAGGAGACTTCCTCAACAAAATGCTGCTCCACTTGAATCCTCAAGGCTAAAGGAGACACTGGCCAGACGAGGAGGTGCACTGGGGACACTATGAGCAGAGTCTGAATGGGGCAGGGTGGAGAGGTGAGAAATTAAGATGGGAAAGAAAGCAAGACCATGCCATGGAGTCCTTGAATGACTACCACAGGCCAGGCGTCTACCATAGGCCAGGGGAGTCACTGTGGAGGGAAGAAAGTCCTCCCTAGGACCTCACCCTCCTTACAGGGTCGCAGTGGCCAGGGAAACGCTACTGAGAGGGGTTTCCTACTCGGCTCTGCCTGGTCCTGTTTAGGTCTTGAGCTCAAGCAGCTTTTTCCCTTCGTTTAGTTCCCCTTCTCTATTTTGAAGGTTGTTTTTGTTGAGGAAGCATCTGTCCAGTAGAGGACCAATGACCAAATAGCCCCTCTCCAGACACAGATCTAGTTTCAGCCTTAGGGAGTAAAGTTAGGATGGGATACAAATACAGACTAGTGGAACTGTAACCAGGTGAGTCCAAAGTCCGGTAAAGGTGGCGCCCCCTGGAGGGGGTTTGCTGATGAGAATGAATAGCCCCAGGAAAAAATGCTAAAAAGTTTTGCAGTTTGGGGTGGAGATTCTGATGAGAAATAAAAGGGACTGAAGGAGAAGAGATTGAGTTGCCATGACGTAGAAAGAAAAAGGAGTCGCCATGATGTAGGAAAAGAAGAACCGGCCTCCAGGATGCAGTTTTGGATTGAGCATTTTGGGATTTTCAGTGACTTTGGGGCCAGTGACTTTAGAGGCTTTGCGAGTAGCCAAGCAACGGAAACTGCTCCCAGTTTTTACTGCAGCCGAAGGAAGAAGGCAGAGCCCCGAAGCGGGCACCTTCCTAAAATGCGTGAGTGCAGTCTGATGGGCTGTCTGGCCGCTGTAGTTGCTGTTTGCAGTGTTGTTGGCCTGGTGCTGTGCTGGGGCACCATGGCAGCTTCAGGAGCATCTCCAGTTGTGTTTTGTGTTGTACACCACCTTCGTTGTTACTTCTTTAGGACGTAAAAGGACTGGACATTGCTTTAAGTGAGGTAAACAGCCATTTTCTGGCCTCAATAACTCTTTGTTTTTCCCTGTTTGTTAAATAAATCCCATTGTTATTGTTTCCTAAGCCTGAGTAGTCTTGCAATTGTGCACGCAGGTGCAGAACCAAGGTAGTGACCTGTAAGCAATTTGGACACTGACTTTGGCCAATTTTGAAGCCCCTTTTGCGCAATATCAGAATCTCAGAGGAACTGATCATTCTGGGGAACAACAATTCCATCCTATTCAACACGGATATAAATAGATCCCACCTTAGATGCCCACGAAGATTCTTGATTTCTCACTTTTGCTTTTCCACCACACCAGCCAAGCCCAACTAAGTTCTACTCTTCTCCATATGATGTAAAAATGGGGTAAGACAATTAGTCTGCCACTGAGGAGTCAGAAGGATAATAAGATCCTACAGTAGCAACCGAGAGACATGAAAAGGTGTCGGTAGACCAGGGTGAACCAGGTGCCAGCACTTCCTGAACGATGACAAATTCAGTCACAGTGGAGCGAGAGACAGCTGATGAGTGTGTGCCTGACACAAACTTTGTTCCTTGATTAGCATCCCTGTCACATGCAGTTGGCCTGTGGGGGAGCATCACTGTAGATAACCACATCTCTGTGAATCAATTCAGACGACAGTTTGAATTCTAAACTCAGTTGACTATGGCCTTGAATCCCGATTAATAGGCTTGATTTTAGCTGAACTGTGTGGAAATGAATTGTTAAAACATGACTTCTTCACCCAGAGCAGACAAAGGCTCCAAGTTCAGTGTGCTTGACTTCAACGGTCAAAGCCCTAAATTATGACACGTGAGAACGAAAAGGCTGTGCACCTGGGTCCTGCCATTTTCCTAAGACGTGCCCCTGGGTTCTCCCCACTGGCCACAGAAATGTAAAGATAAAATTCCATGCAGAACAGTTTGCTCTCTACTAGGGAGTAAAATGAGAATACCAGGGGGAAAGAAAAGCAGCTTTGGCCAGGGAGGAGTGTCATGAGGGTCAGAGTTGAGAACAACCTCAATTTGTCTGAGCTGTTGCTATAGATTTAAAATATATAGCCATGCAGTGTTTTTGGCTGATTTCCCAGGGGTATATAGGCTCCAAATTCCTAGCTCATCTATCAAGAGCTAGTAAGTTGTTTTAAAGTTGCTTAAGACACTTTGGGTGTTGCCAATACATTCTTCCTTTGGGAGCATTTTTCTCTTGAATGTTTTCATCTTGGCTTGTTTGAGGCAAAGGCCTTAAAAACACATCAAGTGCTTTGCTCTGGGTATCACCACTCCCTGACTGCTTCTCCTTACTCCACACCTCACAACATACAGGAACAAGTCTTTTTGTTCGTTCTTTCAGTCACTAAGCTTTTCAGGATTGTATTTGTTCCAGATAGTGAGCTTAGAGAACTTAGGCAAGTGGGAGAGATCAGCAAGCCGACACAAAACCATAATCCAAGGTGATTATTGCTGAGAGATTTGGAGCAAAGTGCTTTTGGAATATTTCTCAGCAGTCTGTTCTTAACTAAATTATGGGCTCATCCTGGAGATTTTGCCTTCTTTGATTCTTCCCTGTGCCCTAAGTATAAGTATCTCCACTTTAGTTCAGCCCTCTGCAGAAGACAGCATTATTCTCTCTTTCTAATGAAGAGGCTAAGTATGTTTTACATAAAGCTATTAATTCTTGGTTCTAGTATTCTCCTATCATAAAATCATAATTTACTCTCTTCACCAATGCACATGCCATTCCAAACAATAGCTAAGAAGCTTTAGTGCCATGGAATTGAATCAATAGGAAGAGAGACCTTCCTCTTGAAGAATTTTACGCAGAGTACTGAAGATGTGAATTCAGTCACTGGTCTCATAAGCAGAGTCCTCCAAAACAGGAAAGAGTGGCAGCTAAATGTTCTTTCAGTTAAGTCGTTTGGAAGCATAAACAGAGGAATTCCACTTCCTTAATTAATTTATCACCAACGCCTCTGACAGACAAAAGAGGTGAACTCACATTGTTGATTTGGAGGGATGACTATTTCACTTGACCTCTCTCACAGCAAGGCATTATTTGGAATATGTTGGATGAAAGAAAAGGTAGTGTCAGTTCTTTAGAACAATTCTGGAAAAATTGCCAATGGAACTGGCATTTCTTCATAAACAGTTGGCATCAAATGGTTCCAGAGATTAATCGACTGGAAGCAGGAATGGCCTCATCGGCTTTCAGCTTGACGTCATGGAGCGACTCTGGCTTGCTATTCCCTGTGTCAAACAAAGGCACTCAAAGCGCCCTGTGAGTCCATATCCCTGTTCCTGTCACCAAGAGCCCTCATGCATTTAAATGTCAATGCTTCTGTCCAGGGACCCCAGCCCTGCCGACCAGGAAGAGGAGAGCAAACAGACGCTTATCTGCAGGACCAGAGGAACAAACTGCTCCCTGGTCTGAACCTGGGTCTGCAGCTGAGCCAGGCACCACGAGGAGACTGCTTGGCAGGTGGCCATCTGCGGCCCTCAGTGGAGGCCCTGCACCCTGAAAGAGTTCATTCACTCCACATGGGTGAGCAATTTCCTCCCAAGTGGCTACTCACCAATGGCAGACCCAATTACAGACAAGATTGATGAGTCTGCCTGGTGTGCTGAATCTACCTTGGTTTTTTTATTCTTTTAAAAAAAGTCCTCACATACGAGAACTCTGGGACAAATCTCATCTCAAACAGTGGGATGATTCCTTTAAATGTAGGGGGAGGGAGACAAAGCAGGAAATCACAAGAAATATTGCAGGAAGCACTAACTTCCACATCTCCCACCTACACACACACATACACACACACCCACACACGCACACACGCACAAGCACACGCCTGCACACACACACACAGTAATTCTCAGGGCCAAGAGTTGAAGACACTTTCTTACCAGTGTGGGAAAACCCATAAGCTATACCCCCGGGGATGCCATGGGCTCTATGTGCTTTCTTTTCCTCCCTGGCCAGATTCCTGCTGCCTGGGTGACAACTAGGGGGATGAGTTTGCCTTTGTCCCATTTCATCCAAAACAACTTCTTGGGAAAGCTGTATCGAAACTCCAAGCCCACTGAATTTCACCTGCTAGCATTTTTCTCCTAGGATAATTTGCACAATTTGTGCGGTCCTGTGCAAAATGCAAAAGTGGGACCTTTGTCCACAAAAGCAGTGAAAAATGTTTTCCTTTTGTTTTTGCGGGCCTTCTTTCAGCCTGTCAAGGTGGTTTTTATTTGCTATTTAATGTTGCACTCTCTTGGATGCAACAGGGAATTTTAGGACTTACGGAGTTCCTCAAAGGTATCTAGGGACTCACCCCAGAGTGTCAGATGCGTGCATTTGACCCCAACCCTCCCTCCACTTACCCCATCCCCTCACCAGGGGTAGAAGACAGCAGCAATAACTGGGCAGTCTCAGGTCATTGGAGGCAGAGGACCCATCCAACAGAGGTGGTAGAAGACAGAAGCACGAGTAAATCAAGGTTCCAAAACCCATGTGCTTTGCCACTGTCCGTACAGACTTCACTTACAAAGCACAAAGCCACAGATGCGATCGTGAAGAATTTCAAAGTGGCCATCACAAAGCGTTAAACCCCAAGCACAGAGTCCCTTTCAGAGTGTGGGGCCCTCTGCAACTGCACTGGGCAGCCCCAGAGGTAGCCAGTGTTGTGTTCTGCTACAGGAAATATAGATGTGAAGGCAAAAATGACAAGCATCTCCCCAAACATTTTCATTTAAATAAACAAAGGATACACGCACTTAGGCATTTGCGTGTTTGTAACCCACTCTTCCCTACATTGTTTTCTTAAACAAGTTGCTCAGAGGCAGGATTACTGAGACAAAGGCATACTCATTGTTGGGGCTTTTGATATACAAGGACAGATGACTTGGCTGAAGGGTGTGGTGACTTCCAGTGCCACCAGCAAATCCCCGCAGGACAGGTTTATTGTACTGGCCTAAGCATTGGGTGCTACTGTAGGATGGCAAACATCTGTGTTCACTTAAAATGAAAAACAGGCCACTTAAATTCATTTTCATTTGGTTTAAAATACTTTTTTTTTTAATATATATTTTTATTGTTATTTATATCTTTTACATTTTGTATTCCCCTTGGGTAGCCCACCACCAATTCACCCATGATCCATCTCTATGGTCCCTTGTGTTCTTTTCTATTCCATTTTGTGCCCTTATCCTCCCCCTCCCCCCACCCCCCCAAGTGTCTCTCTCCTATTTGGTTTCCCTATAGTCCTGTTATAAGTGAAACCATTCGATATTTTTCTTTCTTTCTGGCTTGTTTCGCTGAGTATGATTCCCTCTAATTCCATCCATTGTCGCTGCAAATTGCATGTGTTTATCTTCTTTCCATGCTGAATAGTATTCCATTTTGTATATGTACCACATCTTCTTGATCCAGTCATCTGTTTTTGGACATCTGGGTTGCTTCCATACCTTTGCTATTGTGAACAGTGCCGCAATGAACATATGGGTGCATGTATCCTTTCGGATTAGTGTTTTTGTGTCCTTTGGGTAGATTCCCAAAAGTGGTATTGCTGGGTTGTATGGAAGCTCCATGTTTAGCAGTTTGAGGAATCGCATTACAGCTTTCCATAGTGGTTGGACCAATTCACATTCCCACCAGCAGTGTAGAAGAGTTCCTTTTTCTCCACATCCTTTCCAGCATTTGTTGTTGCCTGTATTTTTAATGTGTGCCATCCTCACAGGTGTGAGGTGGTATCTCGTAGTGGTTTTGATTTGCATTTCCTTGATTATAAACGATGTTGAGCATTTTTTCATGTATCTGTTGGCCATTTGCTTTTCTTCTTTGGAGAAGTGCCTTTTGAGCTCTTCTGCCCATTTTTTGACTGGATTGTTAGCTTTGTTTTTGTTGAGTTGTGTGAGTTCCTTGTAAATATTTGTTATCAGTCCTTCATCGGATGTATTGTGTGCAAAGATCTTTTCCCAGTTGGTAGGGTGTCTGTTTGTTTTGGTTAATGTCTCTTTTGCTGTACAGAAGCTTTTTATTTTGATGTTCCAACCTGTTTATCTCATCCTTCACTTCCTTCGCTTTGGGGGATGTGTCGTTAAAGATTTTGCTGAGATGTATGTCATGTAGAGTTTTGCCTATATTTTCTTCTATACATTTTATGGTTTCAGGTCTTACGTCTAGGTCTTTTATACATTTTGAGTTGGTTTTTGTGCAGAGTGTGATACAGTAGTCTAGCTTCATTTTTTTGCATGTGGCTGTCCAGTTTTCCCAGCACCATTTATTGAATAGACTGTCCTTGTTCCACTGCATTTTCTTTGCTCCTTTGTCAAAGATTAGTTGTTCATATATATGCGGCTTTAATTCTGGGTATTCTGTTTGGTTCCATTGGTCTTTGTGTCTGTTTTTGTTCCAGTACCATGCTGTTTTAGTTATTATAGCTTTAAAATACTTAATGTACTTTTTTGTATACTTGTTTTGATTTTTGAAAGCATCTCTTTTTTAAAAAATCAAAGTATGCTGTTTAGTGAGGTCAAACAGCCAACATTTTAAGTACCATCTTTCATGTTGATCTTGATGGGCAGGTCTGTGTCCAGCAGGACGCAGGCAGGAAAGTCATCACTGGTCAAAGTTGGCCTTGAGATCACTAGTCATCATAGTGGACAAACACATCTGATCCCATACAATACATTACACTGGTCAACAAATTTTTACAAAAGTCATGTTACTGAAATAAAATTAGTCATTTCCTATCAGTTTGTATGTGTTCAACACAAATATAACAGTCAAATTCTAATTTTGGCTCTAGGTTTTTTTTCTAATCTGCAATAAATTGATGTTTACATCACGAAATGCATGCCAATAGTAATAGGCCTATGGTTAATACCGGTAAAAAATCAAGTCATAGCCTACTTCTTAGATTTCTTCACTTGTCTCTTATATAGCTGGTCAGGAGCATCTCTGGGGAGTGTCCAGCAGTAGTCAGCCAGCATTGTAGTGGACCATTTTCCCTGGTATCTTTGTTCCATTGATGCGATGTCTTGATGAAAACGTTCACCATGTTCATCACTAACTATACCACAGTTTTCAGGGAATGAAGGAAGTGGATCTTTAGAGAGATATTGCAACCAAGTTTCTGATACTGCATCAGCATGTCTTCTACTAGTTCCTCGTAGTTTTCTGCCCTAACATTCCCAAGAAAGGTTGTAGACACTAGGTGAAAAACAGTCCATGCTTGTTTCGCATCACCCTGCAAACATTCAGAAATGAACTAGTACCTGTCTTACACAAACTCTTTCAAAAAATCGAGAAGGAAGGAATACTACCAAATATGTTTTATGAAGCCAACACTAATACCAAAACTGAACAAGGACAATACAAAAAAAAGAAAACTACAGGCCAATATCTCTAATGAACACTGATGCAAAAATCCTCAATAAAATCTTAGCTAATAGAATCCAACAATGGATCAAAAAGATAATTCACCACAATCAAGTGGGATTTATTCCAGGAGCACAAGGATGGTTCAACATCAGAAAATCAATTAATGTAATCCAACACATCAACAAAAAGAAAAATAAAAACCACATGATCATATCAATAGATGCTGAGAAAGCATTCAACAAACTCCAAAACCCATTTATAATGAGAGCCCTCAAAATTCTGGGGATAGAAGGAACATACCTCAACATGATAAAGGCCATATATAACAAACCCACAGCCAATATCATCCTCAATGGTGAAAAGTTGAAAGCCTTTCCCCTGAAATCTGAAGGATGTCCACTCTCACCACTGCTCTTCAATATAATACTGGAAGTCCTAGCCAGAACAATAAGACAAGAGAAAGGCATACAAGGAATCCAGATAGGGGAAGAAGTAAAGCTTTAACTATTTGCTGATGACATGATTTTATACAGAGGGAACCCAAAAATCTCCACAGAAAAACTAATCAAAATAATCAACCAATTTAGTAAAGTAGTGGGATGCAAAATCAACACACAAAGGTCAGTAGCTTCCTATATGCAAATAATCAATCTGAAGAAGAGGAAATCAAGAAAACCACAATTGTTTGACAATTGAAACAAAAAAAAATCAAATACCTGGGAATAAATTGATCAAAAGAAGTGAAAGACCTATACAAAGAAAACTATAAAACATTATTAAAATAAATAGAAGACACAAAGAAAGGGAAAGACATCCCCTGCTCATGGATCAGAAGAATTAACATTATCAAAATGGCCATACTACCGAAAGTAATTTACAGATTCAATACTATTCCAATAAAAATCTCAATGACATACTTCAAAGAGATAGGATGAATACTGATTAAGTTCATTTGGGATCACAAAAAGCCTCGAATAGCCAAAGCCCTCCTGATCAAAAAGGAGAGTGGAGGTATCACCCTCCCTGACTTCAAACTGTACTACAAAGCCATAATAATTAAGACTGCATGATACTAGAACAAAAATAGACACACAGATCAATGGAATAAAATAGAGAACCCAGAAATCAACCCACATATATGTGGACAATTAATCTTTGATAAAGGTGCAAAGAATATTCAGTGGAACAAGGACAGTTTGTTCAACAAATGGTGCTGGGAAAACTGGACGACTACATGCAAAAAAATGAAACTAGCCTACTACCTCACACCATTCAAGAAAATCAATTCAAAATGGATAAGAAACTTGGACATAAGATCTGAAACTATAAAATATATAGAAGAAAACATAGGCAAAACAATACATGACATCCACCTTAGTAACATTTTTAAAGACACATCTCCCAAAGCAAGGATAGTGAAGGAAAAGATAAATAGCTGGGATTACATCAAACTAAAAAGCTTCTGTACAGCAAAAGAATCATTAGCCAAAACAAAGAAACAGCCTACAGACTGGGAAAAAAATTTTGCATTCCATACAACAGACAAGGGACTGATCACAAAAATCTACAAAGAACTCACATGACTCAACTAAAACAAAGCAAAAAATCCAGTCAAAAAATGGGCAGAAGAATTTAAAAGACACTTCTCTAAGAAAGAAATGCAAATGCCAATAGGCATATGAAAAAATGTTCAACATCCCTCATAATCAGGGAAATGCAAATAAAAACCACAATAAGAAACCACTTTACACCAGCAGGAATGGCACATGTTAAAAAAACAGGGAACAACAAATGTTGGCGAGGATGTGGAGAAAAAGGAACTCTCCTACAATGCTGGTGAGAATGCAAACTGGTCCAACCACTATGGAAAGCTGTATGGCGGTTCCTCAAATTGCTAAAAATGGAGCCTCCATACGACCCAGTAATACCACTTTTGGGAATCTACCCAAAGGACACAAAAACATTAATCCAAAAAGAGACATGCTCCTGTATGTTTATTGCAGCACTGTTTACAATAGCTAAAATATGGAAACAATCCAGAAAGCAAAATACTTGCTTTACTCAGAGATGCCCAAAAATTGATTGGATCAAGAAGATGTGGTATATATACACAATGGAATACTATTCAGCATTCAAAAAAGATAAACATATGCATTTCGCAGCAATATGGATGGAGCTAGAAGGGATAATGCTCAGTGAAATAAGCCAGAAAGGAAGAAAAATATCAAATGGTTTCACTTATAACCAGAATATAGGCGAACCAAACAAGAAAGAGACATCCAGGAAGGGAGGGGGAGGATAAGGGATCAAAAAGGGGTAGAAAGGCGCACAAGGGACTATGGTGATGGTTCACGGGGGAATTGGTGATGGGTAACCTATGGGGAACACACAATAATGTAATAAATATGAATAATATAATAATAATAATAATAATAATAATAACAGTTCTATGTAACAGTAGCTTCAAGTGTCTCACACAAAGTCTGAACTATTTTCAATGCCCAACCTTTCCGACAGGGCTTTCTATAGTGCACTGCTGACGTCAGCTTACTTCAGCAGCCGCCTGGCAGTAGTATTGCATTGCATCAGAAAATGATGCAATCAACTCTGGATGATGTGTGCATGATGGTATTATGCATTGCGATGCAATATTACCTCATTCTAGGCTGATTTAGGATGTTGTTGCAGTCTTACTGGATAAATTGACACAGTGAAATATATAAAATGAATTATGTGAAATATCTTCAAAACGAGAGCTAATAAAAAATGTTCAGGGTTATATTCATGTTCAGCACACCAAGATACTACAGATTAGGGCCTTTTTAAGTCAGTCATGATCTCATTGTTGACCAGAACTCATCATAAGTTCCTTCATCACTTGCTGCTTTGTCCTGTGGTTATTTGTATATATATTTATTCCCCATCCTTCCACCCTCAGTAAACCATAAGCCCTTTTGTATGATCCCAGAATACTTACCACAGAGCTAGATACATACTCCTCACCAAACTTTCTGGAAGCATAAGAAAAATTCAAACAGCTTTATACTTTCTCAGTTCCTCATCCTATCCTTTATCCTCATACAAAGCTATTACTAAATGTATGAGTTTCAAGAATCATACATTAACCTTGAATTAAAAGATAAAGAGATGAATCCAGAAACATCTGTTATTTATGTATGTATATGTATCCAGATGACCCTTGAACAATAAGGGGGCCAGAGGTGCTGACTCTCCATGCAGTCAAAAATCTACCTATCCTTTTGACTTTCCCAAAACTTAACTACTAATAACCGGAAAGCTCACCAGTAACATAAACAGCGAATTAACGCATATTTTGTATTTATTTCATTAAGTGGAAGTAGGCAATCATTTTCATCCTCATCATTTTCATGTTGAGTAGACTTAAGAGGAAGGGGTTGGGGGCTGATCTTGCTATTTCAGAGGTAGAAGAGGTGGAAAAAGTTCTTTATATAGTGGACCCACATAGTTCACACACATGGTGTTGCAGGCTCAACTGTATATATATAGCATTATATAGTTAGGCATATGTATATCTATATAGATAGATACACACAAGAATGACATTTTATGAAATGGTAATACTTGTTTTATTCAGAGAACACAGTAGTTGCATCTTTACTATAGTATTCCCTAATTAATATCTAAATGCAAGAAATTTAGGATGTAATGGAACAATAGTTTTTAACTCAAAAAATAAAACTATGTATTGTTAAAAGTTTTCAATACAATATGCAGTAAAGATTTACAAATATTATGAATCTAACAAAAATGAAGCTGAACATATCTTTATTCAAATATTTCAAAACTAAATGCAATATACTTTCATTTTTAATAAACAAGCATTGAAATCAATAATAATAAAAAATAGACAACTCAACACAAAACTCCACAAGTGGAAAAAAATGTATTTTTAAAGGAGACTCATCAAACAATTCAGTTACTAGATATAAGTGACCTGGCCAGTAAGAAACTCCAGACAGAGATAGAGGTAACAGAGATGAGTAGATGTATGGGTATGGGTATGGTATGGGTATGGGTATGGGTATGGGTATGGGTATGGGTATGGTATGGGTATGGTATGGGTATGGGTATGGGTATGGTATGGGTATGGTATGGGTATGGGTATGGGTATGGTATGGGTATGGGTATGGGTATGGTATGGGTATGGGTATGGGTATGGTATGGGTATGGGTATGGTATGGGTATGGGTATGGGTATGGGTATGGGTATGGTATGGGTATGGGTAAAGGTGTAGGTAAAGGTAGCAATATGTTATGGATACTCTGCAGGTTGTCATTACTGTATTCTCTGGGTAGCAGAGGCAATATGTGAAAATACTAATATAAAAACTAAGCTTATCAAGTATTTATCGTATCATAGGTATTCTGAATTATTTTAACTCTCGTAAGAATCCTAAGGAAATAGGGACTTCCGTTATCTGCTGTTTTGCAAAGGAGGGAACCGAGATTCAGGAGTGTGTAGTAAGCTAATAAGCAGTGGACCAGAGAATAAGCCCAAACAACAGAGTTCAGCTTTAATTTCTGTGAGATAATTAGTGGATTCACTGCCCTTCAAGATTAGGTCAGGAAAGCAGCTGCTTCTTGCCTAAGAAACTGGCTATAAGTTCGCCAGATTTAGCAACTTAAAAAATAGGATCCCCACACAAAACATTAATTCAAAAGGATACCTGCACTATTATGTTTATTGAAACACTATTTACAATAGGTAAGATATGGAAACACCCAAATGTCCAAACATAGATGGCTGGATCAAGAAGGTATGGTTTATATACATGATGTAATATTACTCAGCAGTCAAAAAAAATGAACTCATGCCATTTGCAGCAACATGGATAGAGCTAGCAAGGATTATGCTCAGTGAAATAAGCCAAAAAGAAAAAGAAAAATATTGGATGATTTCCCTAATAGGAGGAATGTAGGGGAACCAAATAAGGGATCAGGAAAAAAATTATTATAATAAATTTTAAAAATTAACAGGCAACTATAAACATTCTATTCTTCAGGGGAGGGGAGAGCACAAAGGATTATGATGATGGCATGTGAGTGAACTGGTGGTGGGAATTTTACAGGGATTACACCTGAGAGGGGAAAACATACATTGTACAAAAAGGAAGAATGATGTAAAATATATAATAAAAAAATGGGATCCCCAGTTAAAATTGAATTTCAGATATTGAATTTCAAATAAATCATGAGCAATATTTTTAGTATAATATGTCCCAATATTGCATGAGACATACTTATATTAAAAAACTATTCATTGTCACCTGAAATTCAGTTTTAATGAGGTGTCCTACATTTTATCTGGAAGCGCTACCAGCTTGCCATCTCCCAGTACCTCTGAGTGACCATCACAGTTTCTGAATGACAGCAATGTGGCATTTTTGTGAAAGATAGAAGAGAAATTCTAGGTCGAAGCTGGCATCAGAGACAAGGACAGACCCTGTTTCCATAGACAAAATCTCTAGTTAATAGCAGCCAAAATGAACATTCCTCTTCAGCTCGCAGGTTGGGCCAAGCAGCCCCATTGAACACTCCTCTCCTAGGCCCTGTAAACCTTAATCAATATTTACAGAATGAGGGCCTTCTGACCTTCAGACTTCTCACCTTGTAAATAATGATAATATTTCACTGGGTTGTTTTGAAGGTCAAATGAGGTTATGTACGTAGACATTTACTGCAAGTGCTGTTTTAGAACGCATGTTTTTGGACATGAAATTAAGAAGTTATGTCATTTTTTTCCCAAGAACCAAGAAAAAATGTTGCTAATCCAAGCCACTTTCAGTGAACATATAAACCAGGAAGTCTAATATTTAAACAGATTAAGATAAAAACTAATACACTTAAAGTATGTTTTTCTTAAAGATTTAAATTTTGAAATCAGCTATAAAAAGTCACTTAGCATCTGTTCAGGCAACTATATGTGAGTAAAAATACCCTTCATATATGAATATATATTTTTATTTCCATTATTATGCCTTTTAAATATATCAAAGGCAATATAAATAATATTAAAGACAACCTTTTTTTCTCACTTTAACTGAAAGGTTACCAAAAACAAAGGTTACAAAAATTGTCTGGAACAAAAATTTCATTAAAACTGCTAGTAGCCAAGAACAAGATGGGAAAAGGAAAAGTGATTATGTATATATACACATACAAGATGATAGTGAAACTGACTTTTGAATGAATATTTTAATTTACCGACATTTTTCAGATATTTTCTCAAGCTTTTGCTTGTTGGAAAGTCATGGTATTTTTTTTTTCTAGAGACCTCCCCTTTCCTGCAAATGGGAATGTTAGACTCTTCTGTTCTGAAGGCAGCATTTTTCTTGAAAAAATGAAAATACCTCTAAAGAAAAGTTAATTGAACAGAAGTCTCCAATATTTGGGTTGGATTAATTGGCCAGAGCAATTTGTTCCTCAAAATTCCTCTGTACTCTACCAGCCTTCATTCTCATCACAATCAGAGTATTTGAAATATAACTCTACTGCTTGAAATTTCTGAAAGAGTTAGAATACACTAGGGAATTTAGAGAGAAATGATGGAAATGTAGGACAAATAGTTGAAGCTGGTGAACCTGACTGTAGTCATGTGGCTTCAGAGAACAGACAGCTGAAGAAATGGGGGAGCAAGGAAAAGAATATAGACCTTGCAAGGGAAAGCATTCCTGTGCTGGCTCCACTACTAACTGGCTGTGTGACATTGGGCAAATCGCTTAACTCCTCTGAGTCTTCTCCCACATCTTCCAAATGGGGAAATGAGACATTGTGGCAAAAATGCAGTTTATTTAAGATTAAGAAGTGACTTTTGTAAACACTGTTTCTACAGTATTTCTAAGGAGTCGAACCTAAAGGCTAGCTGTTCAACAAAGAGGGATTCAGTGAGAGGAAATACAGTAAAATTCAAGAACTTTACACACTGGAGCTCATTTGAGGGCAGGAAGAAGAAACTGGGGATGAAAAAGTTAATGTAGTGTTCAGAAAAGGAAGTGTAGTCTCCCAAATCTCTGATGTTAACGGAGACGTAGACCTGGAAATTATTGTAAATACTTCCGCTGCCTGTGTAACTGAAGTCATCGTACATGTAGTTGGTCCTACAAAATCACTTCACGCAATAATCGCAACTTCGCTTGTGCGGTGCCTGAGTCTGTTGTGTGGAGACAACCCAGGACAGGAGTGATGACTCAGAAAACTGTGAAAGAAAGGCCGTAGCTTTGGAGAAGTCCGTGATTGGATGAGTGAGATGAAGGTCTCCCAAGTGTCAGCCAAATCGGAGAGATACATTCTGCCTGGGTGACATCATATTTTGCAAGAGTTCCAAATCGGAAACAGTTGGCAGACAGTCAGAGAGGAAATCAAGTCAAATCAGATCAAATTATGAGTCTCATCTCTTCCCTCTGCTGCCCTGCAGGTAGGAGTGATGGAGGAACAAGTTACATGCCCCACAGCCCCCGAGCCCCAGGGGTTGCAGTATAAGGGTGTCTGAGTGGTTTGTTGGCATAGAGTGAAACTGAACGCTCTCAGACCCCACCCCAGGATGGGGTCATCCCCGCTATGATGGAAATGTTCTCCAGAGATGTTCCTATTACCCTTGTTAATCTCCTCATTAAATTCATATCCCTCTTACATATTATTTCACATGTGTGTTAGTATGGTAGACCCGGCTTACTCACTTTGCAAATCCTGCATAAATGGCCTGATAACCTCAATCAAGAATGTATTGTTTTATTCCTGACCTCATAGGTCTGTGGCAAAACTGAAACAATAAGAAAATTTTCAATTGGCATCCTAAGTCATTAGTATAATGAAAAATCTAAAGGAAAATATAGAAAACTACATACTGTGACTTTCAGAAAAGTGGCTTTGATCTCAAGGGACTTGAATTTTCTGCATGCCATAGTTCTGCTAAGTTCAAATGTGTGTTTCTTACTTTCACAATAAGGAAAAGATCAATAACAGGAATGTCCCCAGGATCCTCGGGTAAGGTATTGACAGTAAATGTTGAATTGAATATGAAATCCAAGGAGGGAGCAGACTCCAGCTTCAAGATGACTTTATGGGTTCAAAAGATGATGCCAGCCCCTCTCGCCTCCAGTACTTGGATTTGTTCTCCACTGAGTCGGCTTCACTCCGAGGCAGATGTCTGCACACGCCTCCCAGAAGTTTCAAGTTCACCTGGTTTCTTGATGCTCACAAAATCGGGATAGGAAGAGTTTCCCTTTATAAAGTTCACATTGTTCTCTCTCACCACCCCCCCAAAGACTCTCGGTGGCCCTTCTAAGACCCCCAGACCAATTGCTCTGGGGGGCACCTTGATTGGGCAGCCTGGGTGAAGTGGCTACCAAGTAGCCGGTAAGATACCATCCTCTTAATTGTCAGCCTATCTAGAATACTTGTATAGGAGAGTGGTGTTCCTTAAAAAGGTACGGAACAGACAAAAGAAGAAAGGTAGAAGGCGGAATGAAGGCGGGCACGGATGATAGAAGGAAGTGGAAGAGGGAAGAAAGTAAAAGGTGACTGCTACCTCGGAGACTTCACGTAGACGGGAAATAGTTATTGACTGCCACTGCATACTCGTCATTGAAGATCCTGAGAAGTGTGGAATTTAACAATGAAAATTTTACCCACAGGAAACATCAAAGATCCAAACCGTATGCATTAAATGATGGCATGTAGTAAGTTCTAGGCTGATAATGTTTCCTTACACAGGGACTCGCAGACTTTAGGGTGCATCAGAGTCACCTGGAGGACTTTCTGAAACACAGATTGCTGACCCAGAAATTCTGGAGTGGGGCCCAAGGGGTTACAGGGTCTCACAGGTTCTCGGGTGCAGCTGATAGGGTGAGGACCATACTTTGAAGGCCACTGCAAATTAGATAATAAAAATAAAGTGGCTATTACTCATTTGATGTTTGGCTCATCCAATAACCTCACTAGTGAACCAGTCAATTCATCTTCTGGAACTCAATTCGTGAGTTAGGAGCACCTAGAATTTATCACTGTATTCTTCACAATTATCAAGGGTTTGGTCTTTCACATTTTAACCAGGGTCCACCCTGGGAACAGTGATGTTTAATGTCAGATGCTGGTTCTTCAACCGAATCTAAAGTCCAAAGCAAATGGCCCGTCCTGACCTTCCCCACTGCTGCTCCAGCCTAAGAAAAACAATGTGAGACCTAGCCAAGTCAAGGACACCAGCAGAAAGAAGCCAGAAAAACAGGCAGAAAAGACACCAAGAGCTTTCAACTCCAGATGCTTTCATCTCTAAAACAGCATGTTCTTTCTCTTTGATTCACCCAGTGTTCCTGACGGAAGTGAAATATTTCTCCAGCGCCCAGGAAGATTTATGGCTGAAAAAGAACAGATTTTACCTGGCAGCGGGTGCGTGCAAGGTTTGTTCTCTCATAGCAAGCCCAATTGCTCTTTATTTTGCAGATGCTAATATTAGATCCAGTTAATCATTGCACATCCCTTTTATTAGGTGAGGAGTTACATTCTTGAAACCGCTCTCAGGAAAACAATCCTCCACTTCCAGACCACCCTGAGCTGTAGACTTGGGTTTCAGCAGTGGTGGCACCGCAGGGTCGCTTGGGCAGCCCAGACTCATCTGCTCTTCACCCTCCACCCTTTGCCAGTGGCTCGGGAACTTCCTCTTTCCTTGTTCACTTGGCCTACGGTTGTTCCTTCTGCAAACATCCAGAAGGTGTTAATGCCACCAGAGTATCAGACTTTATTGCCTCTTTCCTTATGAGCAAATCGACCTGTAATAAGGGCAGAGCTGCTGGAATCGGATGCATTCAATACATTTTATTTGAAGGTCCTAGTTCAGACATGTTAGATCCATCTGAGCTTTGTGCAAAATACGAATTGTTCGACCATACTCAGTTCCATTAGTTTTCAGGGACTAGGTCTTGAATCTAATAGTCATTTATAAGTTGAGTATTGACAAATGAATAGGCAATTGGTCATAGAAGCCTTGTGGTTAGGTTCTAAGCCAACGCCAGATACTCCTGAATTCACTGGGTGCCGCAAGTGTATCCTACACTAATAGCACCGTGACATCTCAGCACCACTTCCGAGTCAAAACATCCCAGGGGCCAACTCCAGATCTCAGGAACTGCTGTGTCACACCTGCAGTCCCCCCTGTTCCAGTTCAGTCATCAGCAGAATTCCCAGCAGGAAGCAGAACAGAAGAGACTTCTAAGCAGAGGCTTAGCATGATGGTAGCAGAAGATGTCTAGGTTTTCAGTGAGCATAGGTAAGAAGCAGCCATGGAGAGTGGTCGAAATTGAGAGAAAGGAAATAGGAACAGAAAAAGGTGACCCTTCCCCGAAATAGTGTTGTCCTCAGGGAGGGAAGCCTCTGACATGCCTCCAATTCCCAAAAATAAAAAAAGACTTTCGAGTCTTGAATTAGGAAGGGGTCCATGTGTGACCACGGTGGGCAAGAAAACACGTCCACAAGATGCATAAGGAACCTGCTTCATTCACTTTGTAACTGACACATCAATCTGAAACATAAATGCTTCCAAAGTGTTGAGAATCATTTATTCCCTGAAGTCTTTCCGTGCCTATTTCTTTGCCTACCTATAGACCTCCTCTGTGGCTGTTTGATGCCTGCCATGTGCCAGGACCAACCTCTTGTCTCCATATTAGTTTGCACAACCTGAAGGCATTTGTTGTGTATCTGAAATTCACTTGTCTGGTTCTTTCACCCATAATATATTCTGGATCGCCTCCTCTTCTCTCCATTTTCTCTTACTCACCTCTCGAAGATGCACTCAATCTGACCAGCCCACTGGGGAGCCTTGTACATACTGCTCACTCTAGAACTGCACTCGGGGTCACACCCCAAGCCCGATAGCAGAGATGCCTCTGCTTCCAAGATGAGGAAGCAGATATCTGTGCTGCCTGCAGCCTGACTGTGAAGCAGGGTGAAGTTAATCCACCCGTTTCAGTCTACATTCTAGTTTCAGGCTCTAGTAAAATTTGCTGCTTTTCCTTTCTTTCTCTTCCTTCCATTCTCCCCCTCCCTATATCCTTTTCTTTCTCTTTTGTTCCTCCTTGCAGCCTTCATTTATGAAACTTGCATTCTGCTAAACAGTATGAAGGATCAGGGAGATGTTAAGTTTATACATGCCCGATCCAAACAGAGGAGAACGCACATATTCAGCTGCCAGTGATGAAAAGTAGAATCCAGAATTCCATTCCCAGAAGCATTCTACTTGCTTTGCAGGCGTCCACGAAAGGCTCCTGCCTCTTAGATTTCGTTTACATTTCATAGTTTTTACTGAATTTTTTTCCACTGTCTCTCCAAACATGCTTCTCTGGTCCATAAACTATTTCTAATGAAACTTGAATTATATTTGATATAATTCCAGAAGTTTTGCAAGAATCTAAGATAGACCATTCATTTCTAAGCAAGTCTCTCTGAAAGACGGCACTTTCCCTTTCTCAGTCAGTGTTGTCAATGGCATTTTCTCACTCTTCTGATGATTGTGATGATCTGTTTCTCCCTAAAATACTGGTTATTGGGGCTCCACTAGCAACTTTTAATTTCATTGTATTTTTGTTAGACACTGTGAGCATGTTCGACCATACTCAGTTCCACTAGTTTTCAGTGACTAGGTCTTGAATCTAATAGTCATTTATAAGTTGATTATTGACAAATGAATAGGCAATTGGTCACAGAAGACTTGTGAGCAAGGCTTAAACTGTGAGCAAGTTTATTTAAACTGTGAGCAAGTCCGTTTGAATGACATAAGGCCAAATGTGAGAGAAATGCTCATAACATCTGGTAGTCTCAGCCTTCCCCCGCCTATTCCTTTTGAGTAAAAAATCTTTCATACTAAAATGTAGGTGATGAGTAAGGCTTAAAGGTGACCTCTTCCAGTATTTTGTAATTTGTAATAATTGGAGCTGATGTAATACGGAATTTCAAGGCGGGAGTCTTAAGATTATGTTCCAAAGCTCTTGAAATATTAAATACTCTATCACTAATGTGTCACTAACTGCAGGGCCCTGAGACTGAGAAGTGGGAGTAGTGGCTCATTGGCCAACTGGCTCCTAAAGTTTCCCTTTTAAAAAAGTTCCCCACCCCACACCTCTGGCCTACACCCCAGCTGTATGCATAAATAAATAAATCTTTAAAAATAAGCGAATAAATAAATAACCAGAATGTAATCAGGTAGCTTGACCCCTATAGGCCGCCTCAGGCAGGAGCTTCCCCTTGGAAGAGGCAGTAGCTCTGCCCTCCTCCCTCTTGGAAAACAAGAATACACAGTGGCAAGCTCCTCCCTGAGCCACCTAGGAAATATGATGTCTCTCCTGGGAGTCCAGCCAAAGAGAAGAACATTTTGTTAATCATTACTCATTATCAGTTTGGCCAAAGAATTGTCAGTTTATGCTTTTTTTTTTTTTTTTTAAATGCATCTGGGTGGTACAGGCTCAGGGAAAATTTCATCGCGTAAACAGCCAGTTTACAATTCTGGGTGGTTTCCCTGGGGCAGAAATTCTCAAACTTGTCCTTCTGAATTGTCAGCTGAATCTTAAACTTGGCATTTTCAGTTATCCTCTCCACTTGGTAAAATGGAATTCTCCACACATCTCTCCAGGACCCAAGAGATTTTTTTAGGCAAAAAAAAAAAAAAAAACAAACGAAACATTTCTGTAGGCTAATGTTTTCATGTACATTTACCCTAAAATGGAATAGTCATTAAAACCACTATTGTATGTTCTTCTGCTGATGCCTAAACCCAGGGCTCAGCTTGCCTTTGGAAACAGAGAACCACTCTGCAATCCCTACCCGTGGCCATGGGTCTGGTTTTTCTTCTACAGGTATTACTCAAAGAATGACCTTCCTTATTTAAATTAAACAAGCCATGTTGGCTCTTCTGCTGTGGACAAATGGAGAGGTCCAGTAAGAAATCCATGATTTCTTCTGGGATGGCAGATAGGCGTTAGTGACGACTGGAATCCTTGAAGACACTTAGCAACACTAAGTCAAGTTTTCATCCTTAGAAAGGTCCCTGGGGAAATTGCGGGCAAATATCATTTGCTTAGGTAGCAGGAAACAATTGTTAGTATTTCATTTTGTATTTCCTGATAGGACTTAGGCACACTAGGAGACATCCGCTCCTCTGATATGAGACAGAATAAAATCAAAATAATCTGTTGAGAATGCATGAGAGGGCAAGCTGGACTAATTAAGACTGTCCTGATTCAAAGAAAAAAACAATTCATCAAGGCAACATCAAATTGTACTTTTCTAGAGGGTAGATATAAGGCAACATTTTCAAACTTCTTGTTTTTACTACAACTCACAGCAAAAAAAATAGGTCAAAGAGATCAAATATGTCATTTACACATATATGTATATTCATATATATATGAATGATGTTTGGTGAAGCATAACTTACCCTTCTACATGCTATGAACGCTGATATTTTCATCTCTTCTATTGCATTCTATTTGATTATTGACAAATGAGCTGTAAACCACAAAATTGATTTCCCAATCCATGATCACCAGTATGAAATAAAATTTTAAAAAGTGGGGATAGTAAAGAAGTTATTTCTCATGATTTTGCTTTGCATTTTCTTGACAATAAGTGATAAACATTTTATCATGTACCTCTTGGCCATCTGGACGTCTTCTTTGGAGAATTGCCTATTTAGATCTTCTGCCCATTTTTTGATTGGGTTATTTTCTTTTTGCTGAGCTGTGTGAGTTCTTTGTAGATTTTGAACGTCAGCCCCTTGTCAGATGTATGGTATGAGAATATTTTCTTTCCTTCAGTGGGTGTCTTTTCGTTTGGTTATGGTTTCTTTCTCTATACAGCCTTTTTGTTTGATGTAGTCCCAATTGTTTATATTCTCCTTTGTTTTCCTTACTGTTGGCAACATATCCACAAAGATATCAGAGAAGATTATGTCATGAAGTGTTTTGTCTATGCTTTATTTTATGTTTTATGGTTTCAGGTCTTATATCTTTTATTCCTTTGAGTTCATTTTTATGTGTGGTGTGAGATAATGATCTAGTTTCATTCATTCGCATGCAGCTGTCCAGTTTTCCCAACACGATTTTTTGAAGAGGTTTTCCTTGCTCCAGTGTATGTTCTTGGCCCCTTTGTTATATGTTAACTTTCCATGTAAATGTGGGTTTACCTCTGGGGTCTCAATTCTATTCCATTGGTCTATGAGTCTATTTTTGTTCTAGTACCATGCTGTTTTAATTGTTATAGATTTAATGTATAGTTTGAGATATGGCAGTATGATACCACTATTTTTCCTCTTTTTTATTCAAGAGTGACCCATATCAAAAGTACCAAAAACAGTAAGTACTGGCAAGGATGTGGAGAATAGGAACCCTCTTACATTACTAGTGGGGATGTAGACTGGTCCAGCCCCTATGGAAAACATTATGGAGGTTTCTCAAAAGCTTAAAAAAGAATGTACCATATGACCCAGCAATTTAACTCCTAGGTATATACCCAAAGAAAGCAAAAACACTAATTCATAGGGAAGTTTGCACTCCTGTGTTCATTATAGCACTATTTGCAATATCCAAACTATGGAAACAACCTAAGTGCCCCCGAACAGCTGAGTGGATCAAAAAGATATGGTATATATATATATATATATATATATATATATATATATATATATATATATATATATATATATATATATATATATATATATATGCAATGGAATACTACTCAGCAGTCAAAAAAGATAAACTTATGCCATTTGCAGCAACATGGATGGAGCTGGAAGCAATTACACTAAGCAATACACATCAGAAGGAGAAAGACGAACACCAAATGGTATTACTTATATGTGGAATATAGAAAAAACAGACAAAGGGTCAGATAAAGCCACGCTCAAAACTAACCCTTGAAAGCTGACTATAGAACTGAGGCATCCAGAGGGGAAGGGGGAAAGGAAGGAGTGAGCTAAAACTGGGGAGGGAGCACAAAGGACAGTGGTGGTGGCCTATGGGGGCCTGACGGTGGGAGCACTGCGGTAACAGCACCTGGAGGGAGTGATCCTATACTCCCAAAACACAAACAATAGAGTAAACTGGCATTACCATAATTAAAATAAATAAATAAAATTATTTATTTAGTTCATGAACACCTTTAACAAATTTAATAATTTAAATAAAAAGAAGTTAATTCTTATAAATCCCCCTACTTCTATTGAAGATGCTCAAAATTTCTCATTAAGGATGTCATTGCTTTTGGCTAAAATGTCCTCTCTTATTAAAATGCAAATGAGCCCTGAATGGGTAACCCATTAAACCTTGTCCATCATTAACAATCTTATGATTCTGTGGATGTAACATTATATCACAGGAGAGAAAGGAGGTCAGGTTGGATTAGAGAGGAATGAGTGGAAGAAGGGCTTCTTCTGACAAGGGTACGGCAGCCAGGCTAGGCCCTTGTCCTCTCCTAGTATGGAGAGAAGGAGGCTGAAGGCCTCCTCAGCACACCCTGGGTTCCCCGGCTGCCCCCCACTCGCACACATCCTGAAGGCAGGAGTCGAGTCGGCAGTGCAGTGCAGAGAAGGAAAGGACAGACCCAGAGGACCAGAGGCCTATAGGGGTACGTCCATCAGGCAGGGAGGAACAAGAAGCAAGATGAGGACCCACCTGGCCCCACCTCTTTCCCCTCTGGGAATGTTCTTCCAATTCCTCTCCACCTGTTCACCTTTCCCAAAAAGAAGTTTTCAGTTCTGTCCAACCATTCCCTGAGCCCCAGTCAACTTTGCCAACATCACTCCTCTGTGCTCTCACGTGTTCCCGTGTGCCTTCCTGGGAGCACTGCCTGCAGAGCATCGTCTGTCTTGGTTCTTAGACTGTCAGCTCCTTGAGGGTCCTGTGCCCATGCCTACTACCTGGCACAGTGACCACACCCCTCATTTAACAAATACCAATCTAGTGCTAGGACACTGGGCCAGGTGTGGGGAGCACGGTGATGAGCAGCTCTTGTAGAACGTCTTGTCTCTTTGTTCATGTCGTTCATTAGCTAACAAATAAATATTTGATGAATGAATGAAGGGATGAAGGAGAGAATAAATGCACCCTGTACTTCCATAGAGTGTTATCTCCCTGCTTCATCACACACACACACACCCATCCATCCTAGCACAGATTTAACTGTGAGGAAGTCCTTGTGGTGAGCCCACCTGTTGACCTGAAGCTTCTCTGTATCAGTCCACAAAGAACAGGAGCAGCTGAGGACGGCCGCCTCATCCCCAAGCCCTTCTCCCCTCTGGTCTAAACTGCATCGCTTTCAGGGTTCTGCATGTAGTGACATCAGCAATGATGGGGTACAGTTGAGTGGCCACATCAACATAGTTGCTTCCCTCGCACACCATCACTTTGGTCTAATCTCTAGGTGTGACCCCCCCATAATGAAACCCCAGCTTCCTGGTGTGCTAACTGCTGCACCCTAAATTCCTCAGGTCTAGGGCCTCAGGCTCCTCCCTGATCAGTTTATCTGGAAAATATGTTCTCACTGAGTTACGATATTAGCAACATTGACCACACGCTTATACTGGGACTTTTTGGGGTTATTTATCCAGAAACTTTACTTTTGCATCTTAAAATTTAGGACTGGCCCTGCAATTTCCCACCTGCCCAGAAGCACAGTTAAATAGCTATTTTGATAACTGCCTTCTTTGACGTGATTCTGTCTCCCTGGCTACAGGATACCCAGGTTTCCTATCAGCATCCTTTCACAGAATTTTTTGGGCCTCTCTCAAGTCCAGTAGCAAAAGTCAGAAGAGGTGAGACTTTCCAGTCTGTGCAGAAGGAGAGCCATAGGAAGAGAAGAAACCCCAAAGGAGAGAATGCCACCCAAAGAGAAGCCCAGACTCAAAAAGGAGAGTGCCCCGGGGCTTCTGTGTCCCTTGCCCCGTTTATCCCTGTAACCCAGAAGCCTCCCTCCCTTCCCTCAGTCTGGTTGTTCTTGGATTCTGAGAGTCAATAAATTCCCTTTTTGCCCTTTTGCCTAATTCCAGTTGGATTTCTGTAAGTTGCAACCCGAAAATTCCAGGCTAATACAACCCTTCATTTTTTTCTTCCTGAGTGCCGCTGTGCTCTTCCTAAACCAAATATTCGCATCCTGTGCTTACGTGTCTTTGAACTCAAAGGCAGGATCTTCCATTTACTTCTGTGGCACATCATCTTGTTTTATTTGATTCATAATTCTAGGGGAATTGGTCACAGATTTGCATGCACTACTGTGTCAGCTGTGCTAAGAAAATGTGGTTTTTGTTAATTTTTGGTAGCAGAGCTAGTCACCCTCAGAAGACCCTGCTAGGTGGCAAGAAAAAGCAAATTTTCCATAATGGTGTCTCGTTCAAAATAGATTTTTAAGCTGGAACCAACTGACTCCGTTCTTTTGGGTAGTTTTAGCGCTTCGGATCACCGCAGCTCCTCCTCCCCCAGACGCTGACTGAATGAAGGATGAAACTGTGAAGTCTCTTGACAATCGAAAAGGAGCCCCAAATCCCGGTGACATTCTCTAGTCCTCCATGCTCTGTCCCATGGAGAAGCTTGTCCAGCCTCACTCCTGAGGTTCAGAGGAGCTAGCTGAGCTGTTGGCCATCCCTCTGGGGTCGGGAGCTGGGTCAGAGGCCCTGATCATTTGCCACTGGCCACAAACTCTCTGCCTGCTATTGTCAAATAAAAAAAAAAAAAACCCCAAA
>PVIJ01013689.1:0-44028 GCA_004024925.1 Scalopus aquaticus | reverse complement strand
GTCAGAGAAGGTCCATATTCTTTCTTCATAGAGGAAGGAGAGCTTTGCAGGGTAGAGTATTTTTGGTTGACATTTGTTGGCATGTAGTATATTACATATGTCTCTCCATTCTCTTCTTGCCTTTAATGTTTCTTCAGAGAAATCTGATGTCAGCCTGATTGGGTTTCCTTTGTAGGTTATTTGTTTCTTTGTCCTCATCCTTTTCAATATATTTTCCTTGTCTTGAATTCTCGATAGTTTTACTATCATATGTCTTGCTGTTTTTTTCCTTTCATTGTAATAGTTTGGAGATCTTCTGGCTTCCTGTATGTCGATTTTTGTTTCCTTTTTCATGTTTGGGAAGTTCTCTTCAATTATCTCCTTGAGAAGATTCTCTGTTCCTTTGTCTCTCTCCTCTCCTTCTGGGATTCCTATGATTCTGATATTTCCTTTTCTCATGGTATCAGATAGTTCCTGAAGCTTTTCCTCATTCTTCTTCCTTTGTTTTCCTTTTTCCTTTTCTGTCTTGGTTCTTTCAGTATCTTTATCTTCCAGAGTGCTTATTCTTTCCTCCATGTGTTTTAATCTACTTTTATGGCTCTCCACTAATGTTTGTAAATCCTCCATTTCTTTCATTTTCTTCTTTATGGATTCATTCTCGTTTTTCAGTTCTTCATTTATATTCCTCAGTTCTTTGTTCTTCTCATTTAATTCTATTATTTTTTTAGTTATGGCAATTCTGAATTCTTTATCTGTTAGGCAGATGTAATCTTCTATGTCCATATTATTGGGTTTTCTTCCTGTGGTGAATTGTTTTGAGGGTCATTTGTAATTTTTTTTCTTCCTGTTGTTGGCCTTCTGCTTTGCTCTGATCGTTGCATTCCTGTGCTGTTGGTGCCAGCAGGCATGGTTCTTGGTTCTACTTGCTAGAGGGCGGCAGCGGCTCGGCACGCACTCCCGGAGGGTGGGGGTGTGGTTGCGAGCACGCACGCAGGGCTGGAGGGCGGGGCCGCGGATGGTGCAGGCAGCTGGAGGGTGGGCGGGGGCGAGGCTGTTGGCCGGTTGGAGGGCGGGGCGCAGCTGTTTGCATGGCTGGAGGGCAGGGCCGTGGCAGTGCGGGGTCGTGCACGCCTGGAGGGCTTTGGCTTGCCTTGGTGGGGTTTCCCTGACCTGGCTCCCTCTTCTGTGCGGGGCAGAGCGGGAAGTGCCAACCAAGCGCGGCTTTTGTTCCGCACTTCTCCAGCGCCTGGAGGGCAGTTGCGGCAGCCTAGCCCACAGTCTTTATCTGTGGGTTATGAAACTGACCGCCTCCCGGGTAATTCTCTGCCAGCGGCGCAGTGAAACTGCCTCAGGAGCCCTCGCTCTCCTGCACGGGACAGGACAGGAAGTTTCTATGGCATGCGGCTTGTGTCCTGTGTTTTTCCTGCACCTGTAGCTGGGAGATTTTTCTTTTTTCTCCCACATTTCCTCCAGTGGTTAGCTATTAATAGTGTCACTGAAGGGTTGGGTAGACCACTACCCCAGAGATCTGTTCCAAACAGGAGCTAGAGTGCTGGCTCCGTAATGGTGGTGGGGGGAGGGGCCACACCACACTGCTGCTGCCCGGGACTTTGTTCCGTGTCCCACCAACTTCCCCAGTGCACTCTGCCCTCTCCAGGGCTCTGTTGCTACCTGGAGGGACTGCTGGTGTCAGTCTCGAGTTTTATCACTCTGCCGTACCCGGGAAAATGCCTCTGCTCACCTTTTTTTTTTTTTTTTCTGGGTTTCCTCAGGTGCCTCTCGTCTTGGTCTCCTGGTCCGGTTTTGTCTTGAGGGGAGGAGAGAGGGGATCTGGTGGTTCTTTCTTCTCCTTGGTCAGTCTTTTTGGCTTCTTTCCAAGTTCTACTCACCTGTGCTGGTGTTAGATTTATGTAGCATTTCTGGATCTTATCTGGGTTTGACTGATGTCTCTTTATAGGCAGCTTTTCTTTTGGGAGAGTTGATACTAGCGTCCCTTCACTGCCATGTTGATGACGTCACCTGGAAGTGGATCTTTAGAGACATATTGCAGCCAAGTTTCTGATACTGCATCAGCATGTCTTCTATTAGTTCCTTGTAGTTTTCTTCCCTGACATTCCCAAGAAAGTTTGTAGATATTACGTGAAAAGCATTCCATGCTTGTTTTGCATCACCCTGCAGCAAGTTGTTGAACCGGTCATCTTTGAAGAGCTCTCGAATCTGAGGACCCACAAAAACTCCCTCTTTAATCTTTGCTTTGCTGAGTCAAGGAAATTTTTCATGCAGGTATCAGAAAGCTAGCGAGGTCCGATCCATGGCTTTCACGAAATTCTTCATCAAACCTAGTTTGATGTGCAGGTGTGGTAGCAGTATTTTGTGAGCTTTGACCAGAGCTGGGTGCTGCATATTCTTCTCTCCAACTGCTACATTTTGTCTGCAAGTCCATTCCTTCCGCAAATAGTGCAATTCACTTGTTCGGCTATCCCACTCACATAAGAAACACATGTATTTTGTATATTCCTGCTGCAGTCCCATTAATAGGGCAACTAGCTTCAAATCACCACAAATGTGCCAACTGTACTTGTTATACTCAATGGAATTTACTAGCTGCTTTAAGTTATCGTATGTCTCTTTCATGTGGACAGCATGCGCTACTAGAATAGATGGAAGATGGTTTCCATTGTGCAAAAGCACAGCGTTAAGACTGTGTTTCGAAGAGTCTAGAAATAGTCTCCATTCTTGTGGGTCATGAGTAATTTCTAAGGCATTCATGAGGCCCTCAATATCGGAACAGAATACCGGAGTACTTTCCTTTCTGAAGAAAGGCTTCAATTGCTGGTGGCGCTCTCGATAGAAAGTAATTGTGACATCTTCTTCTAGAAGATTCCATGGTTGGAGTCTTTATCCTAGCAATTATGCCTTGTTCTTGGATAAGTCCAAATCATGAACCAGGTCATTTAGTTCTTCCTGTGTTAGTCTGTGTGGGATTGATGATGCACCACAGTGAAATCTGGATCACCGCATGCTGATGGAACAGGAGACGAACAGGTTGGCTCACCCTTGTCCTCATCAGATGAATCAAGAGAATATTCTGCTGGAGGTTCTGGAATAGGAAGTCCCTCACCATGTGGAACTGGTCTCAGTGCAGATGGAATATTTGGGTAGACTATTCTCGACTTCTTTTCCTTTGTTATTCCACCGGAAAGAGGAGGAACCAAGCAGAAGTAACAGTCTTTTATGCAGTTGCTTGGCTCTCTCCACACCATGGGGACTGCAAACGGCATCAATGGTCTTTTGCAACCACTCTGAAAGCTGTGTTGTACATGGAGCACAGCATAT
Source organism: Scalopus aquaticus (assembly GCA_004024925.1). Classification (NCBI taxonomy): domain Eukaryota; kingdom Metazoa; phylum Chordata; class Mammalia; order Eulipotyphla; family Talpidae; genus Scalopus; species Scalopus aquaticus. The sequence continues at coordinate 40,713 of PVIJ01013689.1, read as the reverse complement.
ATGCAGGGCCCAAGGCTTGTCTTCTTCACCAACTTTGCATCTGAAGTAAAGATGATAAGCCTTCTTCACTTGAGAAGTGATACTTTTCTTCTAGTTGGCAAATGTCACTTCCCCACAAATAGAGCAGAAATTGTCCACGCTATTAACACACTTTCTGTATTCTGCCTAAATGGATAAAATAATAACAGTTCTATGGAACAATAGCTTCAACTGTCTCATACAAAGTCTGAAATATTTTCAATGCTCAACCATTCCGACAGGGCTTTATATAGTGCACTACTGACATCAGCTTACTTCAGCAGCCGCCTGGCAGTAATATTGCATTGCATCAGAAAATGATGCAATCAACTCTGGATGATGTGTGCATGATGGTATTATGCAATGCGATGCAATACTCTATCATTCTAGGCTGATTTAGGATGTTGTTGCAGTCCTACTGGCTAAATTTACATGGTGAAACATATAAAATGAATTATATGAAATATCTTCAAAACGAGAGCTAATAAAAAATTTTGAGGGTTATATTCATGTTCAGCACACCAAGATACTACAGATTAGGGCCTTTTTAAGTCAGTAACGATCTCAGTGTTGACCAGTGTTATCATTTATCCTAAATTTCCAAAACCAAAGAGATCTTCTTTCAAAGTCAGGTTTCTAAAGGACATAAAGAATTGCATTAAGAGTGATTTTGTGATTAAACTGATGAGAATTAAAGTTAGTTAAGAATAAAAAGCAAAAGAGATAACTCTCATTTCTTTTTTAAGATTTATTTATTTATGCACACAAGCTGGGGTACAGATCAGAGGTGTGGGGCGGCAAGAGGGTTCACCAGAGGCAGAGTGTGGAGCAGAACAGGCAGATCGACGGAAACACACTGCTGATGGGAGTAGCGGGCGAGACAGGAGAGTTCTGCTGTGCCACGTGGGCATCTCCCTGCCGGGTGTGGAACTCACCTCACCTCTAACTCGCGTCACAGCTGCTGAGAGCTCCACAGCGCAGTGGCCAACTGCTGCGCCACACCGGGAGGCCCAATAACTCTCATTTCTTAACATTTTGTGTGCTGGTGCCCTTTAAATTTACCAGCCCTTGGGGCCGGCCATTTTCTGTGCCACCGCATGAATGGTATAAGCATTCAATAAAACAGACACAACTCCTGAACTACTGGATATTAAAAAAAACTGTAATATCTCTCATGAAACACCTTACACTTTCACCAAAACAATGTGTAAAGCTTCTAGACTGAGTACAATCAAAGAAATGGCTCCTAATAGTTCCAAATAAATCCACTGTGGCATGAAAAACTGGAGACTAGATGAACACATATTACTACGTGAGCGGCCACCTGATACTGGTGACAAAACCACGTAATAATACATAAGCGGACCACAAAGTGTTAAAACAAAGTCTAGTGGGGAAGACTGACTTGTAATGCAGATAGTTAATAGAGTAGGATAAGGGGATTATCCCCCATAGAAGCAGAGGAGAGAGTGACAGAGGAGGATTTCTGGCTGATTACTCTGGGTAGGCAGCGCTGGGTTTTAGAAAAGTAGGGATCTCACTAGGGCAAGAAATGTGAGAGGTCATCCCCGGCAGGATGAACATCTTGTGCCTCTGAACAGCATTTATCATAGTCCTATGACCTTCTGTCTTCCTGCCTCAGACTGCAGATTCCTCCAGGCCTGTGAAAGCCAATTCTTCATTGCATCCCATCATCTAATCGTGTCTTTCAAACTGCAATGTTAGTTCAGTCAACTAAGGTTGCTTAGACATTATAATGATGAGACGGTATAAACAGAACATTTCCTGTTTGATATTAACAGGCAGCGTGAAGTCAAAGACTCTGCCTCAAACCCTGATTCAACACTCACTAATTTTGAGAATGAGACCCTTCCTGAAACATTTCCTTATAAGAAAAAAGCTTTTATCTTCTTCCTATGTTGTTTGTAAGACTGAACGAGGCGATGTGTATAATGTGACTGGCATCGTCACTGATGTCTTACTCCATATTAATTTCCCATATCCACCTATAACACACTCCATAAAGTGAATGGTAATTTACTTGCTACATTTGTTGGAAGAAAAATTTAAGGATCTGGAACATTAAACAATAAAATTCTGCTAGTGTGAAATATAGCTATGTTTATAGCTTCATACATTTTCATACACATTGTTATGTAGTACATATTACAAATAGATGGAATCTAGATCATTCTCTGGGGAGGATGCTTCAGTTGGCTGATGTTTATGCATAAGTCCCAGATGTGTTCTGGTGAGGCAGCATCTGGAAATTAGGAGGCTACTTGCAGGATACTATGAACATTTGAAGTGTTAAATAAAAAATACAGAATGTATTTTGTGCAGAATATCATAGATACATAATAATGCATAAGAAGTGTTTAAGGAAATAATTTTTGGGAATAAGCTAAATATTCTTTCTGTGAATCAGGAACAACAGACTGTTGTTTGATTTGGGGGTGGGGTACCCATGTTACTTGGCAATGGAGTTAGAGAATCTCTGGTCTGTTCAACTAGGTAGTTTCAGTGCAAAGCAGATCTACATCATTTTTAACATTTCTTAAGCTAGTATCTTTGTAAATACAGAATCAGCTTTGGGACAGGTGAACTATTTTTGTAAATAGTCAATTTCTAAAATAGTAATGGGAGACTTAGTTTAAACACTTAGGACATTATTTGAGGATGTAAAAGACCCTTTTCCTCTTACCTTCCCACCAAACTTAAAATCATTTTTGAAAGGGGAGTAAGTAATTACATACCAAGCGTCTTAGTCTTAAGAATCTTCCAACTGCCTGCTCCTGTGGAGGACTGAACAGAAGATGAGACTCAAGAGTGTTGACTTTGATGGATGGTGTTTTCTACTTTCTATCTTGGTTCAGCAGCATCTAAAAGTCAACCTCAGACTTGGCCAGTAGATGGAGGTGTTTTTGTGTCCTCCCCCTTCTGCTGTCTCTCTGAGGACAACACCTAGGAGGGTTTAAGTGGCTGGATCTGGGTGAGAGAGCGAATATTCCTGGGAAATACTTCCTATGTAAGAGGAGGGTGAGTGGATCCTTTCGGACTAAGGTAAGCCTTGCTCTTCTGAAGAATGTTCTTCTGAAGCATAACTCCCAACTCTACTCAGCCACATCTGGGGCCTCCTCTCTCTCTGCACATCCTATGCTTCAGCCATAGCTCCAACTGTTAATGATGACACCATGCCCTCAGGAGGAATTCACAGAGATGCAAAAGAGAAATATTCTCTAAACACATTTTGCCTTTGCACATGCTATTCCTTTTGCTTGGAATATCTTTTACCCCAGTATCCATGGGGAAGCTTCTGTTGATCCTTGAAATCCCTCCTCAAGTCTCATGTCTTCTGTAAAGTTTTCTTCACTATCCTAAAACTTCTTTCTCTGGGCTCTATGAACACACTTAATTTTTCCATCACAGGACTTACCACGCTGTTTTGTAACTTACCTGCATTTCTGTTTGCCTCCCTAGGGCATGTTGTTAGCTGCCCATCTACCAGAAACCTATCCCTACCTCTTCTTTCTCACTGAAAGAATCTGATACTGGTCAGCGGTCCAAATTTCAAGGAAGACTAGAACTCCTCAGTCCACTGAGGGTAAATTTTGATTAGTGTAAATCAGTAATAGCAATTCTAGTCTATCAACCTGTAATTGGTTTCAGCTTGAAGTGTGTGACGCAATTCCAACTAGAAAAGGGGAATTGGCTGTGGAGGGGCTCAAGCTGTGAGTCACCCAGGATTCGCTACAAAGCTGATTCTGATTGTGTAATCTAGGGTGGGGCCTGGGCGTCCATTTCTAACTATCCTCCAGGGGAGGTAGATTTACATGCCGTCAGTCTGAGGACCACATTTTGAGTAGTAGGCTAGGGGACTTCCAGGTTATGTTTGCTAAGGTTTAAAAAGACACGTGAGAAAAGAATAAGTTTTTTAATGTCTCTGAAATCAGCTGTGTGAAATGTGTTGCCTGGAGCTCCTGCAGGCACTTCGCCACCATCAAGGAAGTAGCTGGCACGCTGGGGAAGGCATCACGTAGTGGAGAGATGGAAAAACCCGAGCCCGGTGCTGACTATGTGAGGTGTTGGATGACGCAAACCTTGAAACTATCCCTCCCTCTGGATATTTTACTCTTTATGTTCTGGAAGGTATTGTTTTATGAAATGTTTATGCCAATTGTGTCTGCATTTATATGTACCAGATCATGACATAAAGTATCTTTCTAACTGGGTTGTGGTCACAAATCTTTGAAAAAACACCAGTCTGGTCAAAGGTCTAGTTGTCTTTCTGGGAACTATGCACATGCACTACAACTCACAAGGGGGCAAAGTTGGGAGCCCTTCAGGGTGCCCGGGTTCCCTTATATCCCCTTCCCATCCTGTCTCTCTCCAGCCACAAACCCCATGCCTGCCAGCCCAGTCTAGGACCCATTCCTTTTTTGAACATTCCTAGCTCTCCGAGGGAATAGCACTTTGCCATCTCTTATTCAATTGCTTCCTGTACTTGGCACAGAGGTTTCTGAGTGGCTCTCTGAGCAGCCCCTTCTCCCCATGTCCCCTCACCCCTCCATGTCCCTTCCTCCTTCCTCCCCCCATGAGCAGCCTGGCCTCCTGTTGCTGACTGGCTTCAGGCCAGACCACACAGATCACAGCCAAAGACTCTCTGACCCTGGGGTCCAGCTGCCTGTGCTCTGGTCTAGCAGAAAATAGACCAGAGTCAGCGTTTAGGGTTCAAGGGACTTTAAACAGTTAGTGGCCTGGAGTTTTAAATCTGGTCTTGTTTTACCTGATTCTGGGATTGCTGAGGAGGGGGGTCTGAGGAATGACAGGACTTTGATCCTAAGTATGAGACATCACTCTGGAGATGGTTAGAGGGACTCCATCCCCCTAAGTCCTAAGGTGGGGATGTACTTGCTCCCCATCTCTTTTTCTCTCCCTATATCCTGAGCCCTACTTGCCACCCTCAGCTCTTCTGGCTCTGCAGATCTGCAAGATGCCCGAGGTGCTGGCAGGAGAGATGCTGGACCTCTCCTGTGCAGGCTTCCTCCACCTGCAGCCCGTGTTCTGCCAAAGCCACTCTCGGCAGCATCCCACCTCTGAGCATCTGCCCACAGTGAATCCTTCACTTGAAATTGCTACCCCTTACTTGCCTCCTATATGAAGAAACCTTATTCTTATGCCAAGGTAGGGTACCCATACCACCCATGCTGTGAAAACTTCCCCATCTCCCTTGCCAGAATTAGCCATGCTTTCCTCTGGGCCCCCCAGTTTTCTGTTTGTGCCTCTACTGGAGCCCTTATTACATTCTGCCTCATATTGTACTTGCTTTGGTTTCTCTCTGGACTCCTTTGTGTGCTTTTGAGCTCCTTGCAACTGTGTTTTTTTTTCATTAATACTTGGGCCTGCAGCAGGTGCTACACACATTGTAAGATTGATGTGCTGTTATTTTTGGAGTTACAAGTGATTGGTGACATATATGGTAAATTACTTTTCCACAGGAATGCCAAGACCATTCAGTGGGGAAAAGTGAAATAGGACAAACCCAGTGGACAGAAGTTGATCCAATTGGTGGGTCCTTACTCATATGCTTAAAAATGTAGGACATAACCCAAAAGCAGATGAATTGAGAGAAATAAGAAAAGGACTTACTTACATAGGGAGTGAGGAAGGGAGGGAGGGTGGGAGGGAGCGAGAGGAGAATTTACAGGTTTATACATGCCCAGATGCTTTCTATCCTACCCTAGAGAGCAATCATTGAGCAGAGGCTGAGGTCCAAGCTGAAGCCATTAAGTGGCAAGCTGGGGGTTTCACCACACATTCTCCTTCCCTTACCAGTGGTTTAACTTCCAGAAGCCCCAGGAGCCTACCTCATCTCTGCCAAAGCTCAGCTCTGCCCCCTCATCAGCCTGGACTCAAGGGGTGGGGTCAGGAAAGCTCCACCCACTGCCTAGGAATTTGTGTCTCACTGTTCTCTAACAAAATGACAGACTTTTCAAAAATGGTCTTGGAAAAATGGATACCTACATCCAAAAGAATGAAGTTGAACCCTAACTTATACCATATACAAAAACTAACTCAAAACGGATCAAAGACGTAAATGTAAGAATTAGAACTATTGAACTCTTTAAAGAAAACAGAACAAAAGCTTTATGACGTTGGATTTGGTGATTTTCTTTTTCTTTTCTTGTTTGGTTATGACACCAAAAGCACAGGCAAAAAATTAAAAAGTAGATAAATTGAATTTTGTCGAAATTAAAAACTTTGTGTAACAAAGGACACTATCAAGAAAGAGAAAAGACAACCACAAAATGGGAGAAAACATTTGAAAATCATATATCTGATAAGTGCTTAACATCCAGAACATAAAAGAAACTCAACAAAAGTACAATCTGATTCAAGAATGGACAAAGGAGTTGAACAGAAATGTCACCGAAGGATGTAAATGAATGGTGATTAAGCACACGAAAAGATTCTCAACATCACTAATATCTAGGGAAATGCAAATCAAAACCACACTGAGATACCATCTCACACCCATTAAGATGGCTACTATCAAAGAAATAGAAAATAAGAATTGTTGGTGAAGATGTAGAGGAATTAAAACCTTGTACACTACTAATGGAATGTAATGTGGTAGTACCATTAAGGAAAACCGTATAGAGGCTACTCAAAAGATAAAAGATAAAGTTACTGTATGACCCAGCAATTTCACTTATGGGTATTACTCAAAAGAATGGAATGCAGGAACTTGAATGGATGTGTTTGTACATACATGTTCATAGCATCATTACAATACATTAAGGGTGGAAACAATCCATCGCAGAGGAATAGATAAACAGACATGAAATGGAATATTATTTAGCCTGAAAAAGGAATATTCTTTTTTTTTTTTATTTAAAAAAATTTATTAAAACTAAGTAGTAAATTTAGCAAGCTCACAGATACAAGGTCAGTATAAACATCAACTTTTTAATTGCTATATATTGTATATGTTTTTTTAAAAAAATTTATTGTTATTTATGTCTTTTACATTTTGTATTCCCCTTGGGTAGCCCACCACCAATTCACCCGTGATCCATCTCCATGGTCCCTTGTATTCTTTTCTATTCCATTTTGTGCCCTTATCCTCCCCTCCCCACCCCCCCCACCGCTGAGTGTCTCTCTCCTATTTGGTTTCCCTATAGTCCTGTTATAAGTGAAACCATTCGATATTTTTCTCTTTCTTTCTGGCTTATTTCACTGAGTGTGCTTCCCTCTAATTCCATCCATGTCGCTGCAAATTGCATGTGTTTATCTTCTTTGAATGCTGAATAGTATTCCATTGTGTATATGTACCACATCTTCTGGATCCAATCATCTATTTTTGGACATCTGGGTTGCTTCCATACCTTTGCTATTGTGAACAGTGCCGCAATGAACATACAGGTGCATGTATCCTTTCGGATTAGTGTTTTTGTGTCCTTTGAGTAAATTCCCAAAAGTGGTATTGCTGGGTCATATGGGAGCTCCATGTTTAGCAGTTTGAGGAATCGCCATACAGCTTTCCATAGTGGTTGGACCAGTTCACATTCCCACCAGCAGTGTAGAAGAGTTCCTTGAAAAAGGAATATTCTAACACATCCTGCAACATGGATGAACCTTGATGACATTTTGCTGTGAATGTCAGACACAGAAATAAGCCAGACACAGAAGGACCAATATCATATAATTCTGCTTATCTGAGATACTCGAAATAGGCAACTTCATAGACAGAAAGAATAGAAGTTACCAGGGACTGGAGGAGGGAGAATGAAGAGATATTGATTAATGAGTATAGAGTGTCAGTTTGGGATGATGAAAAAGTTCTGGAAATGGACAGTGGTAATACTGAATGCCACTGAACTGTATACTTAGAAATGGTTAAAATGGTAAATGTAAATCATTCAATTACAAAACAAAACAAAACAAAAGTCAATGAATTGCCAGTCTAGATTAGTAGAGATAAATTGGGGTCTATCCTACTCGATGGAGAATAAGGATCAAGGCATTGTCAAGAATTCAGGATCCTAGAGGAGTGTGAGAAACCTAAAACATTGTCCTTTTCTCTTTCTGTCCTCAAAGTCTCAAACATCTCCACAGAGATACAGTAGTTTGCTATGTGCCCTGCTTGTACTAAAAGCCCTGTGGTTCTGAGTACATAGGGGCTCCTCATCTCCCTAAAAGTCCCAACCTGCAGGAGTGATGAGGATTCCATAATTCTTATTTTTGGTTCTGAAATTCCGCTCTAGAAGGAAGCTGGCCCCACGGTTCTACTTCCTCAGTGAGTACACACACTCCTTTCACTGTGGTCTGCATCAGGGCCCACGTGAGGGCCATGTATTGGTTGAAGCACTAAGAGCGCCACATGGGGTCTTTTACTCAGCGCGTTCTGTTTCCCTGAAAGATTAATCTGATAATAGAAAGCCCTGTGGAATGCTGAAATGTCTAGCTCTCAAGGACACTGACCCAGAACTCATGACATCAATTTGGCAATACTTCTTGACCAGAGACTGAACTATGAATCCTAGTACTTGAACCAGGTGAAGTAGTCAAAGTCTTGAAAACAAAACAAAACAACTATTTTTCTCTCTTAAAGAGAAAATGCTCTCAGTTTAACCTACATGAAATAAAGTAGTTTTTTTTTTTTTTTTTTGCTGTTTTTAATCTATCACTTTTGGGTAAACAATGGAGTTTTAATTGCCTTTATCTAGTTATTTCATTTTTAAATTGCATCCCCCTTCTCACTTCTTTCCTGGATGCGATGTAACTTCCCAACTCCCAGACTCCCTCTGTCTTCTGAAAGCCCTTTATCAGGTTGTTATGACCCATGATGCTTCACTGAAGTCATCTAGCAGCTCCTTGAAATCAGAAACTTCTAGGCCTACCACCCATGATTCTGATGCATCATGTATGCGGGGTGTGGAATGAAGGGAGTTTATATTTTTAAAAACAGCTGCATGGACATATATAATTCTCCCAGGAGCTGTGGTATGATGTGGTGATTCTGGTGAATGACCAGGTTTGGGGACTACTGGCCTAAGGTAGAAGTCAGCTAGACCATGTTCTGGGCAAGGGGTACAGTGGAAACAAGTCCCCAGGGAATTCTACTCTCTTGTGAGGTACTATAGTCAGATAATGATAGTCTATACTGTCACTAGGTAAACTAAGATAATTTCAGATGCTGAAAAGTGCTCTGAATAAAACAGGGTCATGTGATGTTGAGACTGTGGAGGATGCTTGAGGTGGAATCCAGGAAGATGCTTTGAGTAAGCAGAGACCAGAATAATGAAAAGAGGCAGCCATTTGAGGCGGGGGGCAAATTGGGTTGCTGGTAGAGGTAATGCAAATGCTGAGATCCTAGAGCAGGGGGAGCCGGGCAGGTTCAGGGACTAAAAGCAGTCAGGGTGAGTGGCTGGGAGCGTGGGGGGAGGTGAACTTACAGCATCAGAGAGATCATGTTGGTCCTCTAGGAGTAGACCATAAATAAGAGAGGTTGAATTTTATGATAATCACAATGAGAAATCCCTGAAAGGATTTAAGTAGAGGAGTGACAAGATGTTATTTCTAAAGGTCATATGACTGTTGTGTGAAGGATAGACTAGAGGTACACGAGGGCAGAGGGCTGTTGCAGAAACCCAGGTGAGAGAAAATGGGGACTGGATTAGGGTTATGCCACTGGAGATGGGGAGAATGGTCAGATTGAGTATCTATTTTATCGGTAGAAATAATCACCTTCTAATGAGTTAGATGGTGTGTATGATGAAAAGAGACAAATGAAGAATGACTCCTCTAGTTTTGGACTGATCAACTAGGTAGAAATCTGTGCTATTTATCAAATGGTTAAGGGTCAAGGGTAAGGTCACAGACTTGGGGAAGAAGATGGAGGAGGAAGAGGGGATCCCTACTGGACATTGAAGTCAAGAAGTTAACAGGCAGTTGTATATACATATCTGGATTTGAGGAAAGAGTTCTGAGCTGGAAACAGAGTGAATAGTGGCTGTACAATCTCTCAAACTGTGAAATTGGCTGTGGTCCTGTGGGGAGAGGCTATAGATGGAGAAGCGCGAGACGGGAGATCTCTCTGACATAGGAGGTGGGAGTGCCAAGGGTGGATGGGTGTGCTGTGAGACAGAAGGGGACCAGGTAAGGGTGAGCCTACAATCATGGGAGCCCAGAGAAGGCAGTGTTCAAGGAGGGCGTGGTCAGCCAGCTTGACTGCTGCTGAGATAATAAATAAAAACAGAGAATTGATCAAGGACTTAGCAAGATGTGGGCCTTAAGTGACCCTAATAAAGATGTGTAAGTGGTCGGGATAGTAGGATAGTGGTAGTTTATAGAAGGATAAAAAGAAAGTCCTTTGTCCTAGTTCTATAAAGACAAATCATTGAAACAAACTCCCCAAGCCCCCTCCCTTCAGCTCCTGGCACCCTTCGTTCTACTTTCTAGGAGTGATACTCATACAAGTGGAATCACCCAGTATTTATCTTTTTGTGACTATTTTAATTCACTGACATGATGTCTTCAAAGTTCATCCACATTGTAGCATATGTCAGAATTTCCTTCCTTTTAAGGTTAACTATATTTCCTAGGCATTTGATGTATGTTTTATGTTCTGTTCCCTTTACACTCCCTCCCCCGCCTGCCTATGGTTTCACACAGACAGCTATTCCCTTTGTTATTCCTCTTTGTATTGGATTTTGTAGAACTAAAAGAAGAACCAGAGCTAATAATTATGTCTATATATTTTTGAAATCTAAGCCATGGAAGATATACCTCAAGATTGGTAAGGGGCAGTGAAGAAAGAAGAGCACTCTTGGGTGTAGCAAAGGAGAAAAGTTTCCCTCAGAACTGCAAGGGACAGAAATCAGGGGGTGAGGGAGTGGTATGGACCTCAGAAGAAATGGCTGAGAGACGCCCAAGTCTCTGGGCTCTAGTGCTGGGTAAAGAGTCCATGTCTCCCCTGTGGGATAGAAGACAAGTGTTTCAAGGGCTCAAGTGAACTTGGACCAGAGAGGAATAGCAGCAACTATCATAGCCTAGACGGAAAGGGTCTTCATTCCATTTCCCAGGCACTTCCTAAGCCTCTGGATTCTAGGATAATAGAGACTGGGGAATTTCTTTCAATCCATTGGGATGGGCCTCAATTCAAAATTAAACTGATCTAAATAGAATGGTATTTCCTCACACCTGAGCTTGTGGACAGAAATTTATTCCCACTATGCTCTGTAGTTTTACTCACTGTCTTTCCAGAATGATAAGTGTTGTAATTAACTTACATGCATCGGGGTAAGCACAGGGGTTTATAGAACAGTGGGATAATAGATGTGAAAACACTTTGAAAAGTTGTAAATACCAAATAAATGGAAAGGGAGACATAGTAATGCCCTGCTCAGAATGAAAATCACCATTTTACTAACCAGAAAGCTCCAGTAAACCTGAGAGTGAGTAACTTTTTAGGAATATATTATCAACGATAATAATTTGAATGTGTTAATATATTTTATCATCACAAGTTCTTAGAAAGCAGGAACTGGTATGCAACCCAGATAGTCACCACTTTTGTATTATGATTTATGTTAAACAGAAAAGAGGGGAGGGGTGAAGAAAGGAGGACTAAAGATTGCTTTCTCTTTCCTAAAATTCTACCTTGCATCCTAATAATGTAAACCAGAGCAGGCTTGGGAGAGAGTAAGTTATTATCAATAATTTATATCTGCATTTGGTTCTTTCATAGCAGATTTGCTAGTAAGTGTTAACCCTGTGGGCAGTTAGAGGAAGATCCTAGCTGGGGAAAAGAATTTTACCTAACCCCCAAATAATCGGGGGTGATGAGAATAATTTGGGTGACTTTGTCCAGAGAATTCCACTCAGTAGTAGGACAAGCTGCCTTTGATGCAGATGGTGATTTGGTAATTTCCAGGAGCAATGGCTCAGAATCTCACCCTTCCTTCACTCCTGAGTTAGGCTTCAGTCTTCACACAGCTAAATCTTTAGAGGATCGTTTGGTTTTTCGCCCCGAGGCATTCTTCAGCTTGGCGGTCAGGCTCTCTGGAGCACGAGCAATCCTGCACGTCCCTGTGCCCCATCCAAATGGAAAAAAAGTCCAGAGGAAGCATTTATCAGGTGTGAATCTTACAGATGAGAAAATTGTGAGGGGCAGCTGGGGTAGCAGAGGAGCAGCTTCTGTTTAGTGTTCGCTGGGTCACCAAGCCCAGGAGGATGGGTTGCCTAGCAGCCCCAGTCACTTCTGAACAGTGCTAGGCAACAGGACGTGATCTGTCAGCCGCAGAACATTTGTGTTTTCTCCTGGTTTTTAGAAGACATGGAGGTATTTCAGAAGCATCTAATTAGCTTCGATTTCATCCATTTACTGCCTGCTCCAGGTAGCCTGTCTCAATCTTTCCCCTCTCCTCCCACCCTCGGATGTTCAAATGTCTTCTCACCTAGAAGGGGACATAAGACTTGAAGGGAAAATTCAGAGAACCGGAAAATAAGAATTTGTCACTTTGGTCACTTGAAGCATTTCCAACTTTCCATTAAGCTAGCTCTCTAGCCCTGCAGTCTTTTTCAAGACTTCTTACTGATGTACAAATTACTAGATGCATCAAGAGAAATTGACTGATGGATGCTAAGGAAGCCAGGACCCAAATTTTAGGATTGAAACAGCTCTTCTACTGCCTTCTTGCTCCCGACCAAAAGGAGAGGAAGTGGCAGTGAAGGACTCATCGGAAATCTGTGGCCAAGCAATTAATAGTGTTTAATGTGTACTTTGATTGCATAACTTTTATTGTGTGTTAATCTTTGTTTGCTTTTTAATTCCAATGACAAGCTTATTATTAGTTCCGTTTCACAGTAAAGGAAATAGAAGCTCAGGAGCCCGAGTCTCCAGGATGCATGGTTCCTCAGGGCCTTTAACTACCTGGTGAATCCTTATACTTGGACCAGATACCATCTCTGATCATTGAGAAAACTCTCAGTGAGTTGAGAAAATCTCTGTGATTCTGAAATATTGCTGTTCTTAAAACCAAGTCAAAATTTACAGAGCTCTAGCAAAGGGGAAGTCTGTGGTTGGATATTTTGCCAGGGATGAACCTGGGAAAAGGATTGAAGGATTGAGGAGGGGATTTCATGCTCTCAACATTTTTCCAGTGAAGTCACCAAAAGGCAGCAATATCTTTTATTTCTACAAAGCAGTCTTTCATTTTCAAACTGCAAAAACTAGAAGCAAGGATAACCCTAGACTATGCACTGTCCTTCCATATCCCCAGGCTTTGTTTGAACGGCAGACTCACAACCTGGTAAACACGTGTCTCCTTCTGCACCCACCTCAACGCGTAGGTCCCACTGCTGAACAAATATCCACCTACTCAAAAACTCGGTTGAAAATGAAGTCCTTCCTGACATCGTGGTGTTCAGTTCTCCAACTAGGAGGAGAAAACAAACAGGGGAAATCAATGACATAGAGAACAGAAACGGGAAAAAGGAAAGAATCAAGAGACTTGGTTTTAGGTCAAAGTGAGTAAAAGGTGAGGGCGTACAAAGATATGAGTTATCCATCATTTTTAGAATAGTCCCTTAAAAGTTCATTGCTTTTGGAAAGAAGGTTTATGACATTTGATTGCTCTAATACTGGGGCACCATTACACACACACACACACACACACACACACACACACACACACACACACACACACACTACCACACTCTGACTTTATTAAGCTATTGATTCCAAGATCCCCCTATAAAGAGTGTTATGTAGGGCAATAATTCTTGAACTTCAGCGTGTATATAAGTCATCTTTTTAGAATTCAGATGCTTGGTGGGGAGGATAGTTTGAGGTTGGGGCCCAAGATTCTGCATTTCTAACAAACTCCCAGTGATACTGATGCTGCTGTTCTAAGGACCACGCTTTGGAGAACAAGGTTGTTGGGGTTGCCTGATGGGAGCAAGAAATCAGGCTGGAGGATCCCACAAGTCCTTCCCAGCTGTTATTTAGGATCAGAGTGTGGTTTAAAGAAAGTCACCAAAGGTACAAAAATCGACTCATTCTATTTCTCTTTGGTCTCTGAAAAATTCCCTGACAATGTAACCTACATTCCCCAGCAGCAGTGAAGTTTGACGGGCTGCTTGACATCATGGCATAGAATCTTTGGATCTTTGCCATCACTTTCAGGTAGCTATTATAACTCTTATTTTAGAGGTGGGGAAATTGATAGCAAGTGCTACGGTCAGGGCTAGAACCAGATTTGCCTTCAAGAGCTTGACAGTATACCTCAAACTGCTTATAAATACCGCATGGATCCCAGAGAAGGTGAGGGAAGGGTAGTGTTTATAAATTCAAACATGATCAGTCTGCTGGGGGTTTGACTTGGGTGGGGGGAGAATGTTGCAGGGAGAAACAGCATTAGATCTGCCAAGTGTGCAGAAAAAGCCAAAGAGGTAAGATTGTTTTCAGTGTGACATTCCCTATTTGGGGCCTCCCTTTTCTTGCCTTCCCTTATGACCACTCCCTTCATACTGTTGGGCCCTGATGGCCTGGTCTGATGGGCCCAGAGGAAGGCAAAGTGAATTATATCTTATTTATTAATTTCCTTGTTCCAGAAGCAATTTAAAGACATTAATAGCAGTATGCATTACTGTATTACCCTTTGCAGGTTAGCTGGGAGGATATTTGCAAAGAGATTGTTTAACTTCAAGGACAGAATCAAGCAGTGGAATCTGAGAACTCGTCTTTAGATTGCCTAGGAGAAGGGGGACGCAATGGAGGGAGAGTACTGGGGAGGGAAGATCGTTGTCATTGGAGTTCACATTCACCTCTAGCAGGACCAGTCCCACTTACGGTAGAGGGTAGGCCCCCACTCAGCAGCACTCTGTACCATGACTTTTGAAAGCTCTTGACACCATTGAAAAAAGTCATATTAGGTGAGTTTATAAATAGGTTTGGAAATCACAATGAAGTATGAACACAGGCTGTGGAGAAGTAAACAATGATTAAGGGTGATGTCTGCTGGGCTGCTCGAGGGACCTTTATTACATTTTATCTAACAGCCTCATTAATGGTCTAGAAGAGGTAGACGCTAATAGAACTTTAATTAAATTCATGGTTGATATTAAATTGAAAGTGATTGTGAATCTCAGGGAAGGCAGAAAGGCAACCTAAGAGTACGTGAGGAGTAGAAGATAAAATAAAATTCAGCATTGCCAGGTGAAGAGAAGAGTCTGCGAAATGACTTGCATGGAAATAATAAGGATTTCACAGATAGGCTTATTGTATCTGAGACACTGTCCTGGATAATTGGGAGGTGTTAGCTCTTTTGTTCTTTGCAATAACATGATAGAGTGGGGTGTTATCATAACCCTCATTTTGCAGGTAAGGAGAGAGAGGCAAGAAGAGGAGGAGTGGTTTGCTCAAGGTACCCAGGTGGCAAATGCTCTACAAATTAAAACAACAACAACAAACAACCCTAAGTGTTTCTCTTCTGTATTTCTTTTTCTCTAGAGCTACAAAACAGTAGTGAAACCATGCCCTTTAAACACTTTCCTGGTTATATGGTTTTAGTGGAAATTTACATTCTGCATTTTAGCTTAGGGATAACCTATTCAAAGAAATGTTTTGCAAATAGACAGGCTCAATGTATCCACTTCATCACCACCATGAGTTTGGGCCTCCCGTCAGCCTGCTCTGAAAGGGCGCCCCCTCCCCAGAGCTCTGCCTATCAGAAAGCATGACTGTGAGTGGGGGCTTGAGTCTCTAAGCTTCCAGAAGAGTGTCTGACACACAGGAGACACACAAGGAATAATTATTAAATGCACTTCTATTAGGTCATGTTAATTTTGCCATTGGCTCTAATGGCAAAAAGGTTAAGGCTGCCAGGTTAGACACTTCTGCTCTGTACACTCTGGGGGTTGAGGGTTGGCATGACTGCCATTTCTAGTGTGTGACCCATCATGGTTTCCTTGCCTCTAAGGAGAAATCAAGGCTGTGTCTTCTCTTCTGCCTTCCCAGGGGTGGAGAATCAAATGAGAGCAGGGTTGAGAAGGCATCTGTCAACTCTGTGGCCCAGTACAAATGAGAGTGATTATTATACCCTTAGTATCATACCCTTAGTACAGTGTGTTTATCAAATTTCATATCATCCCAGGCCACTGTCTGGGAAACAAGTAAGTTGCTTTAACTATTCAAATAAATTTACTCTAACACCGAGATGGTCCAAGATAATGTGACTTAAGTGTAAGAACACATGCACCAGGCTACATTTTCTTTCCAGGTTGACTATAGAATCTTTGGAGGCCCTAAATGTTGCTATTAAATGACTCCATGTGTTTATGATGTTCTGTGCGATTTGGGTATAATGACAAGTTCAAGAGAAAGATTGTTTCCTGAGAGGAGAGTTGAAGGGATTGGGTTGGGAGGCAGACGGCCCAAGGATACCATGGGTTGGGGAATTCTGGAGAATTTTGATTTTTAGAAGGGAAGAGGTCATAGGAAATGGTGTCCAAGTCAAGAGCAGAGCCCGTGCCTTGCAGGGTGAACGCAGCGGCTTGTTTCCTAGCGGAGGTCGACGTGTTCGATGTCTGGATCTGGATCAGTTGTTTCTAGTTCTGGTAACTGAAGATCATCTTGCAAATTGAGGAGACATGTTTTCAGGTCAGCTTTCACACCATTGACTGAGCGCCTTCTTATACTTAGGTTTCTTAATTAGTTCCCTTTTTGTTGTACCCTCTTACCTCTCCATTTCCCAAGATGAGCAGTGGGTGTAAATTGTGGTCAAACAGTTATTGTTTGAGCACCTACTGTGTGACAGTGTTCTGCAAGGCCCTAGAAATACAACAGGGGGCAAAGAGACATAGTCCTTGCCCTCCTAGAGCTCACAATGAAGTGGGACAGATGCACACGAATGAAATAAGTACATGCATACTCAGTTTTAAAAAAGCCCTTTTTTTAAAAAAAAATAAGACACATAGCAGGGTTTGCTGTAGGGATACTGTTGGTGTGGGTGTTCTTAAAAAGCCAGTATCTGCTGGCTGAGGAAGCTCTCTATGAGAGTTAGTGGGGGAGAGCTCTGGCAGAAGAAGAACCTGTTCAAAAGTATCCAGACTGAGGTTTTATGTCCCAGGAAGGCCAGTGGTTAGAGATTGGAGTGTGGGTAAGGACAAGGATGGAGACGTGCAGATTTCCTTTTGAATTAGTGTTTTTGTGTCCTTTGGATTATATTCCTAGAAGTGGAATTGCTGGATCATATGATAGCTCCATTTTTAGTGTTTTGAGGGACCTCCACACAATTCCACAGTGGTTGGACCAGTTTGCATTCCCACTAGCAGTGTAAGGGGGTTCCTTTCACCACATCTATGCCAGCAATTGTTGTTTCTGGTTTTTTTTATATGGGCCATTCTCACAGGTGTAGGCTGTATCTCACTGTGATTTTGATTTGCATTTTCCTGAGAACTAGTGATGTTGAACAGGCTAAATGCCTGTTAGCCATTTGCAGTTTTTCTTTGGAGAAATATCATGTTTGCTCTTCTGAGATGGCTGCCTCCTTGCTGAGTCTTCACATTGTTTATCCTGTGTGTATAACTGTGTCCTCATGTTCTCTAGTAACAAGGAAACCAGTCATATTGGATTAAGGCCCACCCTAATGACCTCATTTTAAATTAATTATCTCTGTAAAGGACCTAACACTAAATAAACTCACATTCTGAAGTACTTAGTTCTGTATATTGGCCCCTTAGTTGGGACTTATACATAAGAATTTGGGGTGGAGCTGGGTAGGGGAAACACAAGTACGCTCTCATAGAAGTATAAGCAGATTTATGTTAGAAAAGGCTTCTCTGGAACAGGGAACTTGAGTGGAAGGGGTGAGTCTGAGAACAAGAGGCGGAGCTGCCGCTCCTGTGAGAGTCCAGGCTCGGTTCCTGCCCTGCAGTGAGACGCGAAACACGAGCATCTATCCCGGGCAGGATGTTAACTCTCTTTTCTGTCTTATATTTGACTTTATTGCATTTTTACGCAGAAAATTCTAATACTTTGAAACTCTAAAAGATACTTTACAAGTTATCCTTTTTCATTTTGTCAAATGAGTCACTAGAAAATTGTACAGTGGGCTAGTATCACCACGTTAGAGTTAAAACAAAACAAAACAAAAAAATTTGTTAGTCATCTAAACAAAGGGAATCACTTTTGTAACTTAGTCATCAAAATAAATAAATAAATACTTAAATTTATTTTATTGCATTTTTGGTCAAAATGTCACTAGAAGTAAAAAATGAATATATTAGTTGTCTTTTATTTTTAATTTTGGGGGGCTAGTCAAATGTCTTTTTTTAAATAGCTATCCTTTAAAATAAGTTTCATTGACTTATGAGTGTCTTAGAGAATGAAATATCAAAGAAATGATATTATCAGCTATTGAAAATTCATTTTGCTTTCCTAGTAGGTGATAGTATAAGAAAATCTGGAATAGCAATCCAGAATGAATCAGAATCATTCCCCCTTTCAAGTAATCATCATCATCATCATCATCACATATCCATCACAAGGAAATGCTTTGTGAAGCATTAAAAGGCAGTGATATTGAAGAAGAATATCCAGAAAATAAGCTGCGGTCTAGAACGGAGGAAATGGGCATCAGAAGCATTGTCTGTCATTCAGTGATGTGGATTGTGAACCCACTGTGTGTAATAGTGGATCTCAAATATGGTAGATGAACCACCTACCTTAGAATCAGCTGGAAAACTGTTCCAAATGCAAACACTTAGATGGTATCCCAGACTAAATCCAGATATCTGTGCAAGAGACTGAGGAATCGGCATAAGACATCAGAAATCAGTACAGATGATTCTTTCTCCCCTTTTTTTTTTCTTCTCTTTTCTTAACATTTTAGAAGGACAGGTTTATTAGAAAAGGAGGAAGAAAAAGGCGTCTGCATAAACACAGGTGGGTGAGAGAACTGTATCTTGTCAGAGTGGAAATTGTACTCCATTGCAGGTGATTCTTAAGCCCAGAAAGGTTTGAGAAACACAGTCAGAGACAAAGTACACTGTGTGTGTGTGTGTGTGTGTGTGTGTTGAGGATTTGCTGTTGGGTAGGGGAGACTGTCTAGAAATATGAAACCAAAAGGTATCACACCATTGCATAGAATTTTTTAATTGGAATCGATCACTGCTGTCATTTCGTTTGATCTTTTCATTTTTCAAAAGAGCAACTGACATGAAGAGGGCTGATTAAGGTCATCCTAGTCTCATGATTAGGGACAGTGTGGGGATTTGTACTCTGGTCTCTAGTTCAGCGGTTGGTCCACTCTCTGGTGACACATTGACTGTGAGCCTCACAATGTACTCCTCAGGTTGGCAACACCGGGAACATGTGCCAGCGGAGCCCTCAACAGCATTTGAGAAGCTAACCCCTTTCCCAACAGCTCCTTTGCCAAACACCTACGGACTAGAAAGAACTGGATTCCTGGCAGACTCAATTTGGAGGTCACATTGCCTCAAATACATTCATATGGCTACACTGCGCATGATCCTTAAAATGAGAAGGGACTCGATTTCTACTTAAGATGCTTAACTTTATTTTTTGAGGGACCGCATAATCCTTGCCCTTTTCCAAGTCTGAAATAATAAAATCATACAAGCATTCTGCAACGTGTGGCCCTGGGAAGAGCTCACCATCTGTGCTGATTGTTACTAGTGCATTTACTGGAAAAAATAAAAAAAGGTCAGTGGGCAGGGCTCACGGTCCGTTGGGCTCCACTGATTCCTGGGATTCTGAAGCAGTCTCCTGGAATTAATTTTTAACTATCTATTTGTGCTTCTTAACATTTTTATCTTACTGAGGAAAGGTGGAGGAAAAGGTGATTATTTTGTCCTAAAAGATTGAGGAAAAGTTAATATTGCCAAAAATGTAAAGAGCTTTGTACAAGTCGGACTCAAAGAAGAAATAATTATATCACATTATGAAGGAATTAGGCTCTAAAGAAGGAAACTTCTGTCAAGAGCAAAGTGTTGCCATTTCCTTATCCAGCGCACTTTGAAGACAGATGGACTCTTACGTCTCTTGCAATTCTCCTGAGTTTTCTGATTTAAGGTCATGACTTCAACCATCCTCCATTTCTAAAATCCTCCAAACCCTGACCCTCAGCTGTCCTGCACTGGGGATCTGATGGCGAGCCTCCTCTTGCCTGCTGGTCCCTTGGCACAAGGAGTCGAAGTGTGCTGGTGGGTGAAAGCTCATTTGTCTCTTGCTGTGTCCAAAGGGGTATATTCCTCCTTTGAGAGCCTGACCTGTGAACCCGCAGAGCTCACAGATGAAGGAGGTAAGAAGTAAAACTCTCGGTGCTGATAAGTGGAGCAACCCTTGTGCCCACCTCTTGGTTCCTGTTACCCACAGAGTTTCCCTACAGGGAATAAAGTGCTGTAGATTGGTCCCTGGTTTAGCACGTGTGCTGTATCCTTCAGGACGCTCTGCCTCCATGCAGAGCAGATGCTGCTTGTCTTCTCAGTTCTTCCTTTAGCAGATAATTTTGTCCCTCAGTTAGGCTAGCAGCTTCTGTGTGATAGGAGAGACCAGTGGGTCCCATGGCACCTGAGTGCCACCGCACATCTCCTTTGCTATAAAATGGGTCTGTTGATGTTATGTGGCCCCAGAGTTATGTGGGCCGTGAGAATGTGGACCACTCAGGCGTCTTCAGAAAGAAACACTGGTCATGGCCCTGTGAAAGACAAACTCATACCATGTCAGTTCTGTAGAGTTCCCCCGTTCTAGCTAGGAGAGGTCCTATGAAGTCATTGTCCCGCCAATGGGTTGGCTGATCTCTTTGAGGAAAGGTGCCACATCAGGGCCCAGTGTTGCTATGTTTTGGTAACTGGGTTTTATTTAGCAGCAATAGTAGGCAGATTGGTTTGGTGAGGGGGACGACATGCTGTTGGGCCCACCTGTGGGCTCCATTCCTGGCTTATGGTTACTGCATTTGTGTGACTATTGGGTCAGCATAACCGCTACATAAGCAGTTTAAAATTTCCTCAGTTTTGATGTCAAATATGGTAAATTTTTTTTTTTTTTACATACAAGCTGGGGTATAGGCCAGAGGTGAGGGCCGGCGAGAGGATCCGCCAGAGTCAGAGTGGGGAGCAGAACAGGCAGATGAGAAATACACTGCTGAGGGGAGCAGCGGGCGAGGCAGGAGAGGTCTGCCGCACCATGTGGGATTCTCCCCAGCCGGTCGTGGAACTCGCTACTGACAGCTCCACAGCGCAGCGCCCAACCACCGCGCCACCAGGGAGGCCCTGGTAAATTTTTAAAGAAAACTCACATAATCAAGAACTCTTGGGGCCCTCCACAAATTTTTAAGAGTGTAATGTGGTCTCAAGACCAGAATGATTGAGAAGCACTACCCTAGATCAATCACTGTCTCTGATTGGCTGGAAGAATTATTGGATGATGTGCCTGACCCATCTGGCAAGAGGAATGGGGGCATGTCGACTCTTCCTGAAACTCTGTAAATGTGAATGGGGGCAAGTTACCAAAAAAAATCTAGTAGCTATTTTCAACAAAAGGGTGGGTTACATACTGTGGTGCAAACTAACAAGCCACAAAAGCTTGTTAGTTGTTTTTTTTTTTTTTTGATGGATAACCTGAGAATAAAGGGTGGTGATTCCACACTGCAAGTTTAAATTCCAGTTCAAAAACATTGTCCACCAAGAAGTTATTTTTCTGAATGAGGTGCTGATTTCCCAGATGGGAGCTACAAAAGCAAGTAATGGATATCTACTACATTAAAGATTTTCTAACACCATGATTTTATACATCGCCCATGAAATAACAGTTTGAAGTGTGTGTGTGTGTGTGTGTGTGTGTGTGTGTGTGTTCGCGCGCGCGCACGCGCATGAGTGCATATTAAGCAAATAGGATGGTGAATGTAACTAGGAAAGTAGCACTTCTGAAGCCCCTAAGCCAAAAGGACACTGGGGAGATTAGACAAGGGGCTAACCAGGAGCCAAAAATAGCCTGGAAGATGGGGTAGTGTCAGTGGCATCTTGTTCACTGCCAACTCCTCCTCCTTCCCTATCAAGGTACCGGAGGAACAAAACAGAAGCCTGAAATGCTGGTGGGAGAAAGCTGAACAACTCAATGAAATGGAAGTCCCCGAGTTCATAGATGAGAGACAGCATTGAATCCGACACTTAAAAGTGACATGGCATGTTTACGGGACAGTGAGCTATACGCATGCATTTAGGAGCAATTGTCTTTTGGAAGTAATTAGATGTGTTGTTGTGTATGTGAATATGAGCTATGGAATTAGAGGTGAATTTATAGGAACTTAGGGAAGAAGGCAACCGGCCTCTGCAGGACTGGGTGGATACCAGACAGCTATGGGGAGAAAGTGACGAAAGTGCTTTTCACAAGTAATTGCACTGTGGGAGCCCAGAGGCAGGAGACTGCTGAAGTGAATCAGAACGTCCTGCTGGCAGAGAAGGTGAAGTTGAGGTTGCTGATCACAACCCAGCACCAAGCTGTGTGCTCCCTGCCTCGCTGCTGCTGCTGCTCTGGGGCTGGGCCTAGTCCACGCTCGTGTGCCTGAATTTCCCGGCCGGTGATTTCCTGCTTTCCAAAAGCCTAAAATTGAAATGTGTGAAATTATGCATTGCTGGCAAAGTTACGGAAGCCCGGCAAAGGGTTTTGAAATTCTAGTGGCGACCTGATGGCTCAGGAGAGCTGGGTGGCTCATCTTAAGTGTAGGGACGGATCACCTCCCCGCTGATGCCTTGGGGAGCAGGAGCGCGGTCCCAGGGGCCCAGTGCGGATCGACCATGATGCATCTGTGCGGCCGCTCGGCCTGGGGAGGGCTGCAGCTGATCCCCGGACTGTGCGATAAGATGAATGAGCACCCTCAGCGTGATCTGCCTTAAGGAAGTGGTTACTACTTGAGATGATGAGGACATGTATACAGATACAGGCCATAAGTGAAAGCCGTGTGGGAGACCAGCGCCTCCATCAAAAAGATAACTGCTTGGTGGACAATGTTTTTGAACTGGAATTTAACTTGTAGTGTGGAATCACCACCCTTTATTCTCAAATTAGCCATAAAAAAAAAAAAAACCTTTCCTTTAGAATGATAGGAGGGTAACACTGTATGGGGGGTAGACATATGTACAGTTTTAAAGGTGATAAAGTTCACAGTCAATAGTACAGATAATTTTCTGACATGTTTGGGGATTGAAGACTGAAGCCATGGGATTAGAATTGCCTGAGACAGAATCTGGTAGCAGCGAATGGCGTGGCACCTAGATGTGGGTGACTGTGATTGAATGAAAAATAAAATTGAGGCTCTAAGGCAAGCATTTATTAGAAGTAAACAGTGTGTGGAGAAGAAAGGGATTAAGAAATGGAAATGGGGCCATTGTGGGAAATGAAGAAACCAATGAATTGGAAGGGACAATAGAGAAAATAATTGATGTGCTCAATGCCCTCCTATGGCCCTATTGTTGTGATTTCTACATTTGGCCCCTCCTCGTTAGCACTTACTACAGTGCTCTCTGAATCGTTATGTACAGTCATTGGGAAGAAAGAGAAAGCAATCAGGGCCCCAGTGGTGTTGTGGGTTGATGCTTTACTACATTTGTGGATATTTTTAGATAACCCACAATCACGTATTCTGCCATTAAATTCTAGTTAAGGAAATGCAAACACAGATGAGACGATAGCCAGAAATATAAGGCAGTATGTGCTATAGCCAAATGGGAAGCTAAGTGGTGGCTTCTAAGGGCAACAGTGGTGGGAAAAGATCTTTGTGGACAATGCCGCTGAGTGCAGACTGCCAGATACAGTGGGACCCTGTGCAGATATTTTAATGAAGGCAATATTTGGTTGCAAATTAAAGCATGAATGAAGGGAGGAGAGACAGGGAGATCTCTGGGGAGATGACTGCAAAATATCAAACTGAAGGGAAAGAGGGCTGATCTTCTCAGGTGACAGTGGGGTTGGAAAGTAAGAAACAAATGGAAGAATCCACAGAACTTGGTGGCTGCTTGGATGCCACGAACAAGAGAGGAGTAATTAGGGGCCGCCTTGGTGGTGCATTGGGTTAAGAGTAGCGCTGTGGAGCTGTCGGTGGCGGCTGCAGCTGCGGTGCGAGTTCAATGCCCAACTAGGGAGATTCCCGCATGGCACAGCACAGCTCTCCTGCCTTGCCCGCTGCTCCCCTCAGCAGTGTATTTTGGTGGATCTGCCTGTTCTGCTCCCCACTCTGTCTCTGGTGAACCCTCTCACTGCCCCACACCTCTGGCCTGCACCCCAGCTTGTATGCAAAAATAAGTCTTTATAAAAAAAAAGAGAGGCGGAATTAAGGGTGATGCCAAGCTTGGGAGACAAGATAACAGTGCTCTTGGCAGGATAGATTCTGATTAAGAATGAATTTGAGATGTGGCAAGTTTGAGGGGGCAAGTGTTCCAAGGGGAATAGCTGGCAGGAGTTTGCCAGTGGGTTCTGGCGACAGTTCAGAAGAGTGTAGACTTGTAATATTTTGATGCATGGACAATAATTTAAGCTTAAGTATAAGTAGTAACGATAATTTTTGATGGAAACAGAGAAATGTTATTGCATAGAGCAGTTTTTCTCAAATGGGAGTCAGAATCTTCTGAATAAAGGATCAGCAACTTTGTCCTCCAGAGCTGGAAATAGCTCCCTGGAACAACTTCTCCCCTTGAACCTTCTCAATGTCAAACCCAGAGTCTGGCCCTCTTCCCACTTTATTCAATGCCATCGTTTGCCTTTTTTTAATGGGTAGTCTTTGGTCCATCCTTTCAGGTAGTTTGGGGCAAGCAAGAGTGGTGATAAAAAAGATAGATGTGGGAACTTGAGCAATAAAATCAGCCATTTCTTCTTTGTTCTTTCATTGTATTTTGTAATCTTGTTTGTCATATTTAATACCTGTAGCTCCTTGTCTCCTTAGGTAGTGAGGTTCAGATGTACACATTTCTACCTTTTCATCTTCTGCAGGGTCCAGAAAAGCCTGTGGCATATTGTATGTTCTTTAAACATTTGCTAGAATTGAGTTGAAATGAAATAAATTAAACCAAATTATAGTCAAAAGAAATGGTTGTCCAGGTCTGCAGCAATACAGCATAATGGTTAAGGGCATAAGCTTTCCAGTGGAAGACCAATGAACACTCCAGAATCTCCCCTCTAGATGGGTGTATGAATAGCTATTTGGGAGAGAGGATAAGAGAATTTGTGCTAAAGTTGCATTTGCACAGAATTCACCTTGTTTTGACTAGATCAAATAGCCTGTTACCTAAGCCAGTTCTTATTGTCATATTTGCTACAGAGATGGGTTAATATTTCTCCACATCCCAGTCCTGACATATGTAGCATGGGAGTAATAATGATGATGATGATGATGATAATGATAATAATAATAATAAGATAATAGTAGTAGTAGTAGTTATATTGACCCTAATGGAAAAGAGTGATTAATGAGATAATACGTGTTAAGGCTTCAAGTTAGTCCTGGCACATAGTAAATACTCAATAAAAAGCTAACTATCATTACTTTTGGTATAATATCTTAATTTGATTATATGGAATGTTAGCACTAGAAGGGAGCTTAGAAACAGGGAAGACATAGACTTGGAATCCACAGTGTTAAGTGGGAATCCTGTCTCTGTTTCCTCTTAGCAAAATAATGTTGACACATTATCACCCAGTAAAAACTTAGAAGATTAGAATCACCTGAACTTGCTAAAATTCCATTCCCAAGATCTGTCCCCAGATATTCTGATTAAGCACTTTTATCCATATACAAACCATAGAGCAGGTATCCCTGGCCCCTTGGGAGGGGGAAAGACCTGAGGTTTCAAAAACTTAAGTCAAAATTTTGCAATTGATGGTCCATAAGCTTCATGGATCAGAATGATGCTTCAAATCATCCATTCTACTATTTCATCCAGTCCTGTGTGTCCAGTGTTGGTGATGAGACCAAGCTCTCCAGGGTGTGCTAGAAGGTGATGTACTCAGCTAACAAACTAAGAAGTACCAAAGTGCAAAGGCTGACATGTGCCTGCGAAACACATTAGACACATTGTGAAGAATATTAGCCAGTAATAAAATGGCTTCCCGCCCCTTCCCCACAGTCATGTAAGGAAATGAAAGTTTCACTCTGATGAGCACATTTCCCTGCTGCTTTCAAATGCCAAAAACCAAGTGAGCTGGAGCAGTGCCTGCACCATCGCCATTGGCAGCAATGGTTTCATAATGAGTTTGGAAATTTGACTACTTGCTGGCCTCTGATTCATTAATGTAATATTAGAAGAAAATTAACAGGGGATGATGACCTCAGAGGAGATCAGGGGAGAAGGCCAAGTCCAGGCTGAACTGAGTCAGCTACTAAGAAAATGAAACTCCAGTTTGCCCACAAGCAGAGCAGGTGTCGAACTCCCGTCAGCTCTGCATGCCTCCCTTCCTCTTAGCTGAGGTTGCGCTGTTGCTATAGAATGGGAACTTTGAAGTTCTGGTGCCTGTAATAAGCTAGATGAGCTCACTTGTTAAAAGCTTTTTTTCCCTTCCTGTTATACTTTTCAGTATGTTAAGCTGCTATTTAACCTGAATTGTCACAATCTGTGAAATTATATAATGATATAATTTCTTTGCTGTATAATTGGTAAAGAACTTTGTGATACTTGTGATTGGAAGGGGATAAAAACTGTAAAGGAACCTAAGGTTATGTTTATATGAAAGCAGAAAAAAAAATCAGTCTCATCGACTCTCCCAAAAATAAGTGGAGCAAAAAGCATTAAATCTTCTTTATTTTTTTCTTTCATGAAAAGAATACACTATAAACTGATTTTTTTTTCCATTTTCATCCATTGTTCATGGAGGGGGAAGAGACAAGAAACATTTGAGAACTGGTTCTGTTTAACAGATTAAATTAAAAAAAAATTTTTTTTAAAGAACGCGCTTATAATGTTTTATTCAGGCTCAGCAATGGTGACATCATGAGAGTGGAAGTCTGTATTAAGGGAAGAAATTTTGTAATTGTAAACTCCTAAATAAAACTTTGAAATAGAATTTGTCTATGGGGAGTTTGTCTATGGGGAGTTTTTTCTTTCTTTCTTTTTTTTTTTGGTTTGTTTTAATTTATTCATACATTTGTTCATTCATTCATTCATTCATTCAACAAACATTGGCTGTTGCTATCTGTGCTAGACGGATTAGGGAGGTGAAAGGATTGATAGCCTCTACGGATGCTCTCATCTCCTCTTAAATTGGCTTCCATGGATTCCTAGGTGTGCTCCATCACGGCCTGTTTCATATTTTACTAGAACTATGAATTCAACAAGCGCTTGTTGAGTATTTCATCTGTTCTAGCACAAGGTTACATGGTTCTTGCCAACCCCATGGTGCTATTGTGAAGATTAAGCGGGTTAATGTAGATCAAGTGTTTGGCACTGTTCTTGGGGCCTAGAAGGTGTTTAATAGATGTCTGAAGAATGACCAACTTAATTTAGTTGTTGTTGCAAGCTGCTGTTGGGAAAGGATTGTTAGTGACCCTGGGGTAGGGGACTTTTATAAGAGGAGTTGATGGAGAAGGAGAAGGCTTATATCATTTCTGACAGCAGTAATTCTGTGCCTCTCCTAGAACTACCTTCTGACCTACTAATTTTGCTTTCATTACTTTCTTTGGCCCCAGACACTCTGCTATGACTCCCTCCTTCTTTCCCTCCCTTCTTCTCTCCTTTCCTTTCTCCTTCCTTCTTTTCCTTTCTTCCCTACTTCCTTCCCTTCTCCCTTCTTCCCATCTTCTTTCCCAGTTTCTTTCATTATGTTTCTATACATACTGTTGTCATAAAATCTCAACAATGCTTTACCCCATCACATTTATTCAAGGTGATATAAGAATAGTCATCAGGGGATTGGGTTTCTCAGGAGTATTGAGTCATTGGACTGCATGAATTAGGACAGGAGGACGGGTCAACTTGAGGAAGGTGAGTGTGATGTCCCTCTTTCAGCCTAAAGTATTAGAGACATACATATATATTGCCATAGATACCTATATACACCTATATATAAGTCTTAATCAGGGGACATTTTGATTTTCAAATTATGCAACAAAAATGTAAATTTCTCTGATAAGAAACACTGAACTTAGAATGAGAGATGGGGAAGTGAAAGGAATGAGGTGTTATTGATTCTTGCAGGGAGTGATACAACTTGAAAAATTCAGCTGTCTGTTTTCCCGCCCTCATTTAGATATTTTAATTTTCCAGGGCCATAGAGCAAAGAAATTACGTGTCT
Source organism: Scalopus aquaticus (assembly GCA_004024925.1). NCBI lineage: Eukaryota > Metazoa > Chordata > Mammalia > Eulipotyphla > Talpidae > Scalopus > Scalopus aquaticus. The sequence goes on along the minus strand of PVIJ01013689.1, from coordinate 12,389 downwards.
TCTATGTGTTAAGAACATTTTTAACAAAGAAAAGACCTTGTGTTCTGTCTCCCAAAGAGTCAATCCCTAGTCGAGTCTTTTGCCTTTGTGAAGGCAGTGTCTCTCCTAAGGGTCTGTAAGTTCCAAGAGGACAGGATCACGTCAACTTTTGGTTACCATAAATTCCAGAGCCTGATACATGCCAGGCTTAATGACCAAGAGTGCTTAATATACGTCGTGTAACATAATCAGTTTGTGAAGTCATTCTGAACCTCCATTTAATAGATCAAATAGTCTGAGGGATTCTGAGACAAGTGACAAGCTGAAAAACCTGAGAACAAAGATAGCAAACTAGAAGATGGCAGTAAGTGATAATTCCACTAACAGGATTTTAAACTATTGATATGAGTTCCAATAACATATTCTGTTTTTAGGTAATAATTATTTGAGGGACTCAATTGATAGGATCTCAGCCATCCTAAAGGAAATTCATGGTCAAGACTGTTACTTTGACGATCTAGACATTCACTACATAAGTGGGCTCAGGCTTCACAAGCTGGGGGGCAATCATTTATAAGGGAAACTTGAGAAGAGCAACAAAACAAAACAAACCTTGCTTTCAGCTGACTGACTATAATTTTCTACTTTTAGCATCTACAAATTAGATGACCATACCCAAGTCATTGGAGTAAATTCTAGATATATGGAACCCAAATAAGTGAACTCAGCAGGATTAGTCTGTTGAATTAGATGGCAATTAGTTTTTTTTTTTAAAGATTTATTTATTTTTTGCATACAAGCTGGGGTGCAGGCCAGAGGTATGGGGCGGTGAGAGGGCTCATCAGAGACATAGTGGGGAGCAGAACAGGCAGATCCACTGAAATACACTGCTGAAGAGAGCAGCAGGTGAGGCAAGAGAGGTGCGCTGCGCCATGTGGGAATCTCCCTGGTTGGGCATCGAACTTGCGCCGCATCCACCACAGCGCTGTGCTCAACCCGTTGCGCCACCAGGGAGCCCCCCGCCCCAGGCAATTGGTTTTAAATCAGATGAAAATATGCGTGAAGGGCAAAGAAGTCGATTCAGTGGTTCACCGGGACATGGTGACATTCTAGCAATGAGAAGGAAATTTAATTAAATCTAAAAGACATCTGGATATGTAAAACTAAAAACAAAACATACATACACATGGAAGATAAAATTCCAGCATCGTACCTATCAATGAGTTACTGGATTTCATTGATTAACTTGGTACAAACTGATAAGCATTGTGTTCTATTTGGTGGATTTTCTTCTCCACCCACTGGAAAGGATTTATCATAACATGAACAGAGGGTTCCAAACCATAACTAACCAAGAGTTCCTTCCTTTTAAGGATAATGACTACATAGAGCAGGAAAGTTTGTTTTAGGGAACTGACAGAGTGTATCTGTAAACAGGCAGCTGAATTGGATACAACTGAAAGATTTGGTTCTCAAATTTGCTATGGCTCATTAAGATAGTATTTGGAGCAGAGGGACAATTATTTCTTGGATCTTGATGCTTGCATAGTAGTATAAACAGGCCACAAAGAAATGGAACAACTAAATCTTTTCTGTGCATCTATTTAACCATGCATGTGTATGTTCAATCATTTTCCTTTGTGCCAGGGAACACAAACACAAGAATATTATTTCTAAAACTTGCCAATATCCTTAATGGAACTATACAAGCAATTGAACGTAGGAAATAAGACTATCTAAGGTAGTTTTGCTATTATATTGCTCTAATTCTTTTTTTGTTCAGCATCAATCTCTAGTATCTTTTTGGTCATTACAGTTGAAATGTGCAGTAAATCTGTCCAGGGCAACTTTCTCTTAATGGTTCACCTTTGGGTTGTCAAACCTGAATCCAGAATCTTGACCGAGACAGTCAGGAGAACCGACCTGGTCCTACTCTCTTCTCCTCCTGAAACTTGAGATTGTCTTTACTTGAGATTGAATGAGCATAACAATACGCCTTCTGTGTTGGGGAAGCGGTCACTGGATTTTTTTGGTTGAACCCAGTCGTGTCTCTTCCCTTGGTATTCAGTGCAGTAGTTGGGAGCACTGGCCTCGCAGACACTCAAAATCTGCACAAAACTAACTGCCTGCTGCTGGCCAGAAGCCTTACCTACAGTGCAAACAGTTGACTAACACATATTTTGCATGTTATATCTAATACATGCTGTACTCTTACAATAAAGTGAGCTAGGGAAAAGAAAACATTATTCAGGAAATCATAAAAATGGATGAATTTAAAGGGCTTTACCTTGTTTTCAGGTTGAAGGGTAGAGAAGGAAGAAAGCTGAAAAATCCCACCTATTGGTGGACACACACAGTTCAAACTTCAGTGTTCAAAGGTCAACTGTGTCTCAAGTGTGGTCATATGAAATGGGATCCTTTTTAAAATTTACTAAAGTTTTCTTCAGGCAAAGCTGCCAGCAATTTCTCTGCTTGGACAGGAACGGGGTCACCTTGCATCATATCTATTTTTGTTGTGGTGGTAAAATATACATGGCACAAAGTTGCCATTTTAAGTGTTTTTAAGTGTACAGATCAGTGGCATTGAGCACATTCACAATGTTGTGCAACCACGACTACTGTTTCCAGAACGTCTTCATTTTCCCCAGCTGAAACTCTTACCCATTAAACAATGACTCCCTGTGTCTTCCTCCAAATAGACCTTGGCAATAGCTGTTCTACCCTCTGTCTGGATGAATTTGACCATTCTCAACACCTCATAGAAGTGGTCTAAAAAAAAAATCAAACAATTTTCATCCTGGCTTATTTCACTAAGCCACATAATATCTTTTTTATATTTATAACATTTTTTATTATTCATATCTTTTACATTATTGTGTATTCCTCATAGATTACCCACCACCGATTCACCCATGAACCATCACCATAGTCCCTTGTGCTCTTTTAGCCACATAATATCTTTCAAAGCTCATCCTTGTGGCACCATGTGTCTGAATTTCCCTTTTTTTTTAAGGTCGAATAATATTCCACTGTGTGTCTAAGGACATCCTGCCCACCCAGCCATCCAGCAGTGATTGCAGATGATCAACACCTAAATTGTTGCTTTTTTCCCTATTGTGAATAATGCTGCAGGGAATGTGGCGTGCAAATATCTCTTCAAGAGTCTGCTTTCAATTTTGGGGTTATATACCCAGAAGTGGGATTGTAAGATCATATAGTAAACCTATTTTTATTTTTTGAGGAGCACAGTTATATTGTTTTCCACTGTGGGTCCCCCATTTTCCATTTGGAGCATATCTTTTGCATGCCATCTTTTTCTGACATAAAAAACAGAGTGGGAGAAGGTCTTTTGTGTTGGGGAAGCTGTCACTGGATTTTTTTTGTTTGAACCCAGTCATGTCTCTTCCCTTGGTATTCAGTGCAAGAAGGAAAGAGATGAACTAATGGCATACAGGACCTGTGGCCTTTATTAATTGCTTAATCCAAAACAGATTTTGCATTGGAGAGGAGAACACCATAACAACCCTGAGCTACAACATTAAAGTCTCTGACTACAGGGCTTCAGGGAGTAACTTAAATTTTCCTGCCTGTTGTTTTGTGGGCTCTGGTATGAAGGAGCTGGCAGGACACAAAATAAATATATTTTCTTACAAGTTCTGTGTGCTAACTGGTTGTATCACTGGAGCGGCTCCGGACATGGTTTTTAGCATTTTTTTTTTTATTATTAAAAGATAGTATGATAGCTTTAAGTCCCACAAAAATAATGCTTTGCCACTCACAGAACAGTGCTTCCGGTATGGAAAATGACACCAAGAATAGAGCAACTTTCTGAGGCCTATTTAAAAAATAATGTCACCATTTTACTTGTGTCATCGGGACCTAACACAGCGGAAAAGTATTAAGAAAGAGATTTTTACTCATATTTAAGTCCTTCTTTTAAAATGAAGCCATTTCATTTCTTTTAAATGACGAATCTAATCTTACCTTCTTCCAACATGACCGAGAGTCTCATTAAATAGCTTTTCTACATGAAAGATGAGGTTTTTTTCTCTATTTGGACTTTTGAGAATTGCCATTTTGTGCATTTAAAACAAAAGTTGATTCAGAAGATTAAAAACACATTCTTGACAATTATAATTATAAAGATTAAAAGCAATGGACCTCATCTCAACAACAGTCTTAGAGAATAATATATGTGCTTGTCCGGAGGTTTAGCAAGTTTGAGAGCGCGCATTTCACTCGCCTCGAACCTAACAGGGTGGAAATTTTCATGTTGGTGCTCTGAAGCCCACTGGCTGTGGCTGTGAGCTCGCCAGTGCGTGGTCAAGGACAATGAGACTTAACTCCAGAATTAGGGTCTTGTGAATATCAAGAAGCTTGAGTCATTCAAGAGGCCCAAATAAAACTACATTGTATGTAGTTTTGGTAAATGTATGTATTTGTGTTTCATTGCACTCAGATGATAAGGAAACACTTTTCCACATGCCTAAGTAAATGAAATGATCAAGAAAAATGTACCCCACATGTGTTTAAAAACAGAGGAAATGCCACCTAAATTTAGAATACTGTATGTGCATAGAAACAACACTACAAATAGTTTCTAATTGGCCCAATTACTTCTTGATCATTGAGATTCCCTATATAGTTTTTCAGTTAACTTGGTTCCCGTGATGGGTAAGTATGTGTGTCTACTTGCAGGGCACTCTGGGATGAGATTAACACTCAAATCTGTGAATTTGGGGTACAGCCAATTATCCTCTGTATTATGGGTGGGCCTTATCCAACCAGTTTAAGGCCTGAGTAGAATAAAATGACCGGTCTCTGTGAGCAGAGGGGATTGTCCAGTAGATAGGCTTTGGGTTTCACCTATACCATCAGCCCTCTTGGACCTCCAGTTTCCTGGCCCACACTACAGATTTTGGACATGCTATCACGTGGGGTGAGCCAATTCCTAAGTATTTTCTGTCTCTCTCCATCTTTGTCTCTGTCTCTGTCTCTGTCTCTGTCTCTCTCTTGTTCCTCTCTCTGTCTCTATATTCTATTGGTTCTGTTTCTATAGAGATTCTGACTAATATAGTTTCTTCCCTATATTTACATTTCTTTTCTCTCTCTGAATTTGGATTTTGTAACATTTTGTAACATAAACTCAGGTCACATGCTTTATGTATTTTCTTCTTTTAGTGGGAAATTAAGATAATTTATTCTATATACTTATAAAAATAGATATGTAAAATATAGAGGGATAAAAAGATAAGAATATATGAGTCAGGGTTCTAGTAAGAAATAGAATTCCATTCAAAATAATTTAACCGAAAGTGACTGTTTACAGCTGTGTAGACTATGTTAAGGGCAATAACCAGGCACAGTGAGGCCCTCAAGGAAATAGCACCAGTAGGAAACAGTTGTAACCCACTAGCCTGAGGGGACAGGAAGAAGGAATTGTGCTTCTAGAGCCCAGGAGACCTGGAGTCCTGGACGGACCAAGAGGCAGGGGCTGTCACTGAAGGAGGTGGCCACAGTCAGAGTAGGCTGGAAGCAAGAAGCAATGGAAGAAATTCCTTGACATTTTCCCATCCTCCTCTCTGATCTACCAGTGCCTCCTGTTGGCTGAATCTAATTGATGTTAAGGATCAGGAGCTGGGAGAGTCCAGAGATGTCAACCTCCCAAGGCACACAACAGGGTAGAGGGAATGGATCAGAGGAGGCAAACAGGATAGCTAGCATACCTTGAGGAAAGTTTACAAGATTTTGGTAACAACTAGAGAATAATTTCCTATCACTTCCATTGGACACTTGACTTTGATGACTGAGTGGACACAGAGTAGGAATGAGCCTGCTGCCCACCACCTGGATTGGATCTGACTTCTGCTTGCTGCATTGCAGCTTCTAGCGGAGCAAAGGCTCCACCTCCAAGCAGAGCAGAGGGCTGTCTGCCAACCTCAGTCAGGTCAGTCAGGCCACCCTCTCTCCTGGGGGGTTGCCCTTGTTGTCCCAACCAAGTTTTCTCTGTACTCCTCTGAGACCCTAACCTGGTCCAGCCAGCATCCAGAGGGCCCAGAACTGAGTGGGACCTCTTATGATGATCACAGACGATATATTTGCCTTGGGACCTTTCAATGTGTCATTGGAGGGCAAGCTGGTGACATGCAGAGCCATGTGCTAAGAAAAACCTGTCAGAAATGATGTTGAAGAACACAAAAATTGATAAAAATCAATGAGCTTATTCTAAAGGTTTGGGGACAATGCATTTATGCAAAATTCCAAATCTTCTTGTTTAAACAATACACCTTTCTTTATTTGGCAAATGACTCTCCCAGTTGAGCCATATAGGGTTTTAAAAGAATTTATTTAAAAATAATCCATGAGGTTTGTAACTGCATCACCTAGTTTTAAGAGAACAGAAGAAATAAAAGGTGCAGGGAGGAAAAGCAGTGTCACCAGACCCCATGAGAGCTGGGGCTACCAGGGTGTGGTGGGTGAGGGGTGTAGGGCAGGAAATGTACCGAGGTGCTCACTGTCAGGGTCCCACCAGTACTGGATTAAACACCCCCTTATGTCTCACACCCTGGGTACCTCCCCTGTCTCATCCAGCCCCAGCGCCACTGGGTTGTCTGTTTTCTCTCCTGAAGGAAGCCCTGTCCGGCACCATGAATGAGCTTACACGTCATTAGAACTGGAAAATTAACCTTTTATAGAGCTTCAATATGATTTCCATAGCTAGGCTTAAAAGCAAAAAATTATAAACAATGGAAAGAACTTTCTGAAACAGCTGTGGGTGATAAGAATGGATGGAATAGACACAGGCCTATTTGCAGAGCTTGGGAGAGGAGCTAGACTTTAAAAGTTGAAAAAGATCCTGAGAAGCCAAGCATTTAACTGCAAACAAAACAAGCAACCTTGAGTCACAAGCAAGTGAAAGTAAGGGAACAGCAATTATTTTCAAAGCGAACACCCTATGCCCTAAATTCTACTGTTGATCCATTCTTTTGGGTAGAAGCAACTTATTTTGAAAATTGGACACTCCTGATTAGCAATATGGATGGGAGATCAGTTTGGTTGCCAACTCCAACTCTGTCGCATGAATTAATTGTTGAGATCATTTCCCATAAGCTGTGAGATGAAATTTTTAAAAATAATTTCATATTCTTCACAGCATTTTGTACCCTAAGATCAGTACAAGATTCCAGAAGCTCTAACAACCTGGGGAGAATATTTTGGCTTTGTTCACTTCTTAGTGTAGGGCTCCATAAGTGGAGCAGAAGGAAACTAGTCAAATAAATCTTGAATGCAAATTTACATTAAACAAATGCTGTTGTTCAATCCCCATGGTTATCACCAATCACATGTGTCATAGTCAGCTTAGGTTGCTCTAAAAAAATACCTTAAATTAGGTGACAAAATAATAGACATTTATTTCTCATGGCTTGAGGCTGAAAAGCCCAAGATCAAGGTGCCTACTTATTCCATTCCTGGTGAGGGGCCTGCAGCTGGCCTCCTTGCTAAGTCCTCACGTAGCTGCAAGAGAGCCCTGGTCTCTCATTTTACTTAAGGGCACTAGCCTATCGTGGGAGCCCCACCCTAAGAGCTCATTTACCGTTAATTAACTCCCAAAGGCCCCATCTTCAAATATCATCACATTGGGGTTAGGACTTCGACATTTGAATTTTAGAGGAACCCAAATGTTCAGTGTGTAGCAACATGGTACAAATACCATACTGTGAAGACATTTGCAAAAGCAGTTAGGAGTGGTGCTGAAACTTTAGCTTTTTGACTTCAGTGTCACTTTGATTCACTGTTCTGGTTTTTAAGATAGCTTGTCTTAACATACATTGTGTTTGAATGTATTGCATCTTACTTCACTTGCAAAGGAAACATGTGGTCCTCATAGCTCAGCAACAGATGGCAAAAGTTTACAAAATTGCTAAGAAAACATACTCAATGAATTAAAACAAAGTTCATGGCTAACTGACTTTTTTTTATCCATGTTTGCTTCATAAAGTAACAGAGCTCTAATCTAGAAAAAGTAAACACTGAACCTCATTTAAGAAGCAACAGCACCCCTCTTAGCTGTTCAGAGCAGTTTCTTTTTGTGGATTAAAAGAAGCTATGTAAAATACTTGTAGGTTACATGCAGCAACCTGGAGGAGAAAATTGCTTATGTGAAATGTTCCCCACTGCATTGATTCACTGTGATAAAAATGGAATTATCATTCTCATAAAAATTGCTAGGCAATATAGTATTAATCAAAAATATGGAAAAGAATTAAGAAATAATTATTGTTTATATGAAAACTCTCAATTACCATGCAAGAAAATGACTCAACTATAATATGACCTCATTCTCCAAATGTAAAGGGAAAATTTACACTCTACTGTCTTCTGCTGACTCTGATTCTCTCTATATATACATATGTATGTATATACATCATAAATACCACTCTATTTAAGAATCAATATCTCAGGAATCATAGAAATAGAGAATCTAGGTAGAAAATACTTTCATGACATCACAATCAATTCATTTGCTTACTTATTTATATTTAATTAATGAAATAAGTTTTTGAAAGCATATTTTTTAAGGATTTATTTATTTATGCATACAATGCTGGGGTGTAGGCCAGAGGTGTGGGGTGGTGAGAGGATTCACCAGAGACAGAGTGGGGAGCATAACAGGAAGACTGACTGAAATACACTGTTGAGGGGAGCAGTGGGCGAGGCAGGAGAGGTCTGCTGTGCCATGTGGGGAGCTCCCTGGTCATGGATTGAACTCGTGCTGCAGTGGCTCTGGATAGCTTCATAGAGCTGCGCTTAACCCATTGTGCCACCAGGGAGGCCCTGAAAACATATTTAAAAAACCTTTATTCTATACCCAAACCCATCTGATTCTGCGAAGGATGATCAGAGTTCTGGATGAGAATACCCTGCTGTGTTACACAGGAGCACATATGCGTGTCTGCTATTCTCACCCACAAGTGTCTTGAGAATGAGAGAGGCTGACGAGTAAGGTCGCCAAGCAATGTAGAGAGCCATGCCCAGGACTCAAGAGTGTAGCTCTACAGAAGGGCCTCAAGGTCCTTGTGAAGGAGATGAAAGACACGACATTTCTGGTAGACATGTCAATCCTTATGGAAGGCTGTGTTTCTAGGAAGGGAATTGTGGCATTTACCTAGGGAGCTTAAAGGGAAATTGGACTACATTGCCTGTGAGCTTTTTTCAAACATGAAGGTAACTCAGTATCTAGAATAAAGACATAAGAGGTCATCATTTAGGGAGTGGAAAATCAGGGAGAGGAAAGCAATGAAACAGGCTGAAATGTATACCACAGGGTATACATTTTTTTCTTGACAGCTTAAAGATACTATTATCTCTGTAGTACAGAAACCCCCAAATCCCTAAAGGCCAGACACAAGTCAAAACAGTGTACTGTGTCTCTAATTTTTCTTTATCTTCTAATACTATTACTCAGTAATAGAATCATCTTTGCTGAAAAAGAAATCCCAATGACCTCAATTTTGAATCATTTGAGTGTATCATCAGGCAATTATGCTAGTTAGATCATATGAGCCAATTTTATATTAGAAGCATATTTGAATTAAATACAAAGATGATAATAATGACATGCATTGGATGTTTAACATATGCCTGACTATTTTAAGTATATCACTTATATGAACTAATTTACTTAAAGAGAGGAAACAAGCATCAGAGATAATATAATTTTTATTGTTGGTAAAGTAATTCATTTCTAAAATGTAGAATTACTAAAATAAGATGATGAAATAAAACATTTGTAGTCCCATGGATCACAGGTGACACAAAGAGGTGAGAGATGTATAATGTCTAAATCTAGCTAGGGATTAATATCTAGAATATACAAGGAACTTTTGTATATCAACAACAAAATACCCCAATTAAAAAATGGGCAACTATGGTGGAGGACTATGGGTGCCTTGGTGGTGGATGTGGTGTGGTAACATACAGCTGAAAAAGTGGGGTCCTGGAGCCTCCCTGGTGCAACAGGTTAAGCGCAGCACTATGAAGCTACCCAGAGCCACTGCAGCACGAATTCGATCCATGGCCAGGGAGAGTCCCACATGGCACAGCAGACCTTTTCTGCCTCACCCGCTGCTCCCCTCAGCAGTATGCTTCAGTTGATCTGCCTGTTCTGCTCCCCACTCTGTCTCTGGGAATCCTCTCACCACCCCATACCTCTGGCCTATACCCTAGCTTGTGTGCATAAATAAATAAATCTTAAATTAAAAAGGTAGGGTCCTATACCTCTGAGTCATGCACAATGCTGTAAATCAATGTTACCTCAATAAAAATAAAATAGGAAAATGGGCAAAATATAAAAAGGCAGTTTATGGAAAACTCTTCAAGCTAATAAATATATGGAGAGATGTTCAAACATCATTAATTAGAGAAATGTAAAAAAAATGGACTATGACCTGTGCCTGCTAAGTGGGCAATAATCAGGGGGTTGAATGATGCTCATTGTTGATAAGGTATAAAGTTAGGTGGGATAGTAGACTGGGGCAGCCCAGTGGAAGGTGCTGATGCTACCCAGTGCAACTACAAAGAAGCTCAAGGTTGTAGATTGCAGGGTGTTTGTAGAGGCAATTTGGTGCCCATTGCTGGGTGTGGGTGGGTAAAATATGACAGTGAACACCCACAGAGGACTAAGCTGAGCTTAGAAAGAAGAGATTCGATTTTAATAAGAGTATGGATAGATCTTAATACTATAATGTTGAGTGACAAAAGTAAGAAACAGAATGAGATCTAGAAATCTATTTATATAAATATAACATGTATCCTAAGACTATAAAATTCTTAGAAGAAAACCTTAGGGAAAAGTTTCATGACATTAGATTTGACAATTTCTTGGTTACAACATCAAAAGCAAGGTAAATGAAAGAAAAATAGACAAATTGGACTTCATTGGATCAAAAACCTTTGTGTAATGAAAGACAAAATCAAGAGCGTGAAAAGGCAACCATGGGATAGGAGAAAATATTTGCAAATCACATATCCCTTAGGGGATTAATATCCAGAATATATAAAGAAATCCCACAATTCAAAAATGGAAAACCAAACACTCCATTTGAAAAAAATGGACGAAAGAATAAATATTTCTTCCAAAGAAAATATACAAAAAGTCAGTAAGTACATGAAAAAAAATGCTTAACATTCCTAATCTTTAGGGAAATACATATCCAAATCACAATAAGATACAGCTTCACATGCATTCGGATGGCTATTACTAAAGGGAAAAGAAAAACAAAAAGAGGAAAACCAAAACAAAAGTACCAAATGTTGGTGAAAATGTGGAGAAATTGGAAGCCTGTGCATTGCTGGTGGGAATGAAAACAGGTGGAGCCACTGAGAAGTATACTACAGAGGTTCATCAGAAATTAAATGTAGAATTACCATATGATACATATATCAAAGACATGAAAGCTGTAATCTGAACACCTGTGCTCATAACAGCATAATTCGCTGTAGGCCAACTGTGAAAACAAACTAAGTGTCCACCAGCAGATGAATCGATAAACAAGGTGTGGCATGTACATGCAATGGATCATTATTTAGCCTTAAAAAAGGAAGAAAATTTTGATCATGCCACAACATGGATGAATCCTGGAGATGTTATGTTAAGCGAAATAAGCCAGTCACAAAAGGGCAAATATTGTTTGATATCACTTGTAAGTGGGATCTACTAGTCAAATTCATAAAATTGACAGTAGAATGAGGGTTGCAGATTTGGAGAGAGAGGAGAAGGAGGAAATTTTCATATAGGAGCTTAGGTAGATCTTAAAACTATAGCATTGAAGGGAAAAAGTAAGAATCAAAGTGAGACAGATAAGATGATTCTATTGATAGAAATTAAATGTTATGTTCCTAAAGCTATAAAATTCTTAGACGAAAACAAGGTAAAAGCTTTATGACATTAGACTAACATGACAATAAACCAGTGTTTAATTGAGACAGAGTTTCCATCTGGGATGATGAGAAATTTCTGGCAATGGACATTGAAGGTAGCCCAGCAATGTGAATGTGTTTAATGTCACTGAACTGGACCCTTCAAGTAGTTAAAATGCTAAATTTTGTACTATAAATATTTTACTAAAATCTTGAAAATTAAAAAAGGAAAAATATGTAATTCGGACAGTTTTACAATCTGAGGTCAGTACTTTCCTTTAAAAAGGAGAAGGAGTTCCTTGTAAATTTTTGTTATCAGTCCTTTATCAGATGTATTGTGTGCAAAAATCTTTTCCCAGTTGGTAGGGTGTCTGTTAGTTTTGGTTAATGTCTCTTTTGCTGTACAGAAGCTTTTTATTTTGATGTAATCCCATCTGTTTATCTTGTCTTTCACTTCCTTCGTTTTGAGGGATGAGTCTTTCAAGATTTTG
>PVIJ01013688.1:0-44038 GCA_004024925.1 Scalopus aquaticus | reverse complement strand
AGCTCTGTGCCCTTGGCCGTTCGGGCCTCATCCCCCCCCCGCCCCCTGCCACGGGCTCCCCGCTCTGCTCAGCCCTGGGGCATGTGTCTTGCAGACAAGCTGTGCTTCAACACCTTCTTCAATTTCGAGGACATGCAGGAGATCACCAAGCACTTTGTGGTGTGCCATGTGGATGCCCCTGGTCAGCAGGTGGGGGCGTCTCAGTTTCCTCAGGGGTAGGTAGCTGGGAGCCCCCTCCTCACCTCTCCCCAGCATTGTGTCCCAGGCCGCATCCGGGCCTGACCCTGCGCTCTGCCTGCAGGTACCAGTTCCCCTCCATGGAGCAGCTGGCAGCCATGCTCCCCAGTGTGGTCCAGCACTTCGGGTGAGTCCAGCCTTGCCCTGTGCTGGTGGCCCCTGGGGAGCCCTCCATCTGAGGGCTGTGGGCAGGGGCATGGCCTGCTCTGGATGGCACTCAGAACTGGCAGTCCTGGCCCTCAAGTGACCAACTGCTCTCTACCAGGTTCAAGTACGTGATTGGCATCGGAGTGGGAGCTGGAGCCTACGTGCTGGCCAAGTTTGCTGTGAGTCTCCACCCCCCCAATCCCCCCCAGGCAGGTCTCTCTGGGAGCTCCCTTCAACCCAGGAGCTGTCCTGTCTTCCTCCCTCCCTCCCTCCCTTCCTCCCTTACCCCCTTCTCTCCCTTCCTCCTTTATTTCTTGACCTTTTAACTTCTTCCTTCAAGAAAAGTAACTTTAAAAGGGTCACTTTTCCCGTATTTCCTCAAGAGACTATAAACTGTAACTTAACTGTCATCCAAAAGCCAAGGTCTCTGTTGGCATCAAGCAATACAATTAATTGTTCTAACCACAAAATAAGGATTATCCTGCTCCCTCATCACTAACGAGGGTCCTATTTAAACATGAATCATTTGTTAACCAAAGATTACACTTAAGTTTGTGAGGGTTAAAGAAAGTCACATTTCAGAAACATCCTGTCGAGGAGGACCCCACAAGCTTTTCATCTCTGAAAAGAAAAGCTGAATTTTAAGTGAATTTTCCGCTCCAGTTGGTCCTCAGCACTTAACCCTTTTGTAACCGCAGACCTTTCGTGCCTCCCAGATGATGCTGGTGTTGGGTGTGCATATTTCTAAAAGCTCCTAAAGCAATTTCTTCACATCTCCAGGGCTTCACTTTCTACAAAAGCGAAGAACCGAAATGTCTTATGGGAGATGTTTAATCCTGTTTTACAACAGCAGCATCTTCAAAGTTATATTAAAAAGGAGTGAGGATCCTTGGAATAGGCCTAGACTCGACTTGAAGTGCTGAAAGGCTGCAGGCGGAGCAGCTGCACCCCCAGATGGTAGCCAGTTGAGGGTCTGGGTCCTCTGCTCCTCCCCACTTCCCGCAGAGAAGCAGAGCCAGGATTTTACAGCATTTTCTAGGTGGGAGGACTAGGGCCCCCAATCACCCCCCTGCCCTGCCTCCCTCTCTCCGGGCAGCTCATCTTCCCCGACCTGGTGGAAGGGCTGGTGCTGACGAACATCGACCCCAACGGCAAAGGCTGGATCGACTGGGCCGCCACCAAGGTGAGCGTGTCCCCCTGGCCCGGGTGGGGCTGGGGGTGAGGGCGGCCCTCACACCTGCCTCCCCCGCCCACAGCTCTCCGGCCTGACCAGCACGTTACCCGACACGGTGCTATCCCACCTCTTCAGCCAGGTGAGGGGGTCCGCTCACCCGGGGAGCAGGGCTGGCCTGGCTCTCCCGGGGCCTCAGGCGCTGAGTCTTCCTGCTCTCAGGGGTGCCCTGCTTCTGCACCCCCTCAGCCGGGCAAGAGTAGGGGCACGGGGGGTTATGTGCCATCGATTGTCACACACTCTGTTCTGTAGTTGGTCACGAGGCTGCACAACCTTGGGGCTGGAGCTTCTCCCCACTCCTGAGACCGCACCCCCCCATGATACTGCGCCCCCGTTAACCCCCCAGCCTCCCTCCACCCTCCCCCACCCCCACACTGGGAGCTGGGCGAGGGCTGCTCTGGCGGTGACGCGCACACCCCCTCTGAACCCGCGCCGTCCTCTGCCGTGCCCCCTTGCGCACCCCGCGCACCCCTCTGCGCCCAGGAGGAACTGGTGAATAACACAGAGTTGGTGCAGAGCTACCGGCAGCAGATCGCGAACGTGGTGAACCAGGCCAACCTGCAGCTCTTCTGGAACATGTACAACAGGTGTGGGCGGCTCAGAGCCACTGCGGGAGAGCACACTCTGTTGGGGAACCCCCCCATAGCTGCCTATGGGGGAGCCAACACACTCGCCCCACTTTCCAGAGGAGTAGATGACAGACCTGCCAGAGGGGCTTCTTGCCCAGGGTCATACCCCCAGAGGGGCCTGGGAGGGGGAGGCTTTGGGCTCTGTTTGGGAGCTCCTCCACGCCTTCCTGGGGCATGTCGGTGGGCGTGGACCACGTGTCTGTCCTCTGTGCCCCTGTGTGCTGAGATCTGTAAGGGGGGGCGGTTGAGGAAATGTGAGGGCTTCAATCTCTGCTCTTTGGGGTTGGCCTGTAGGGAGTCATTAGGCCCTGCCCATCTGCCCACTGTCCTTTCTTTTCTCCTACAAATGTCTGTTAGGCACCTGCTGTGTGCACGGTACTGGGGAGACAGGGGAGAACTGAGACCCAGGCCCTGCCTCCCGCGGGGCCAGAAACCCCATAGCCCGGAGGTGCTGCGCAGCCCCTGAGTGCTTGCAGGGCAGAGTCAGTTTTGAGGCTCCCCTGGCATGAGTTGTGGGTCCAGAGAAGTCAAGCCTGAGGAGAGCCCTGAGGCCCTATTTGTGCAGAGCAGGCCCGGCTCCCTGTTTTCCCAGCTGTGTCCTGTGAGGCCTGTTCACTGTTGAGCTGACTAGACAGGTGTGGCCCCAGTCTGGGCCCAGCAGGGGCCTCTAGGTCTGCTGGGTGGTAGCTGCCACGCAGGAGCTGGGGTGTGGCTGAAACAGCAGTCAGGTGTGGGGACACCCCTCACCCCCACCCAGTCCTGGGATGCCACCTCTGCCTCTCCCTGCAGCCGCAGAGACCTGGATATCAATCGACCTGGAACGGTGCCCAACGCCAAGACGCTCCGGTGAGTGCCCGCTCACCCCGAGGCCTGCCCTGCCTTCGCCCCCCCATGCCCAGGCCAGTCAGCCCTCTTCCTCTGTCTGCAGCTGCCCCGTGATGCTGGTGGTTGGGGATAACGCGCCTGCTGAGGACGGGGTGGTGAGTGAGGGGCTGGGCCCTGATTGGGGGCGGGAGGCTGGAGTTAGGGAGCCCCGCCCCTGCTCACAAGGCCAGTTCTTGACCCGGCCAGGGAAGCCTCGGGCACAGGCACTGACCAGTGGGCTGCCTGCTCATCCATCGTCTTACCTGGCACCCGGGTCTGGCACAACCCCCATTCCGTGAGGTGATGAGGCCTGGAGGTGGGGAGGAGCTGGGGCCCTCCCATCAGTGTCCCCCACCTCCATCTCTACCCACTTCAGACCCAGAGACTCGTTTCTCTAAAATAAGAGTTATTTGTCAAGAGGCAGTGAGTAACTCTCAAGCACAGCAGCGGTGCCCCTTTGATCACCGCTGGCACCCCTTACATTTGGAGACCTTGTGTCACCTCTCCGGGAGCCCGGGGGGACAGGGTCCAGGGCCCCCACGGCACCCTACTATCCAGAAGCTACTGCTCGCCGCCCTGGCCTGAGGCTTTGGGGGAGCAGAGCTGTGGGCTGCAGCAGCCATCCTGACCCAGGCTGAGGCCCCTTAACCCCACCCCTCACCACAGAATCCCTCGGCCCTGCTGCTTTCCCAGGCCACCCTCGCCCAGTGGCCCTGTCCTCCACAAGGACACTGCAGGGTTTCTTCTGCAGGTGGGAAGGAGTCTGAGTCTTGGGGGGGCTGCCTCCTGATCTCCAGGGGCTTGGCCTTTCAGAAAGCGGCCTGGGAGGGGTGGCCTTACCCAGCGCCTCCTCGCTGGGCCTGCCCCCTGCAGTCCCTCCCCGCAGCTCTCAGTATAGAACCTGCCCCGAAGCCCCAGGGCCGTCCCCGGCTCTGCTGAGTCTCAGTCCTGTGTCCAGGTCGACTGCAACTCCAAATTGGACCCGACTACCACCACCTTCCTGAAGGTGAGCCTCCCCTCAGCCCAGGGCCAGCTCCCCAACCACTGGCCCACCCCAGAGAGGGGCTACTTGGGGTCCTGGCTGGGGAGGGCACAGGAGGCTGTGTTTGGTCACCAAACCTGTCCAGGTACTTGAGGGGCCCTGCTCAGCTCCCCTTCTCTTCCCTACAGATGGCAGATTCTGGGGGACTCCCCCAGGTCACTCAGGTGAGACACTTGACCTTCCTTTCCTCACTAGCCTGGGGTGGGGAAGCCTCTGCTGTCCCCCTTCTGCCCAGGCAGCTAATCACATGCCTGTCCCTCTCCTGCAGCCAGGAAAGCTGACTGAGGCCTTCAAATACTTCCTGCAAGGCATGGGCTACAGTAAGTGCCCCTGCCCCACCCCACCAGCACCAGGGGCCAGGCAGAGGGTGTGCCTAGCCCCCTGGGGTGTGTGAGCTCTGTTACTGGGCTGGATGCCAGGCCACATGCCCCCCACCTCTGGACACCCACAAAGTTGGTCATTTAGGCTATGCCCTGCGCTCCTGTGCCCTTGCGGAGATCTTGGGGCCCTGTTCTCATGCAATGCTGGGCTGTTGGGGTAGGGGGCTCTCCTCTCAGTGCAGGGGAACCAAGCCCGCCTGTGTGGCGCTGGGGAAGGCCCGTCTGAAGGTGAGTCAGACCCACCGTCCACCTGTGGGGCCTGCGGCGCCTGAGAAGGGGCGGGTGGTCCCCGGGGTGCCCAGGAGTGGTCTCGGATCAGGGAACTGGGGAGGGCACGTGGGGCCACGGGATGTCAGGAGGGCTGAAGGCAGCGAAGCTGGGGGTGGCATTCTGAAGACTCTCGGCAGTAGGGGCTGTGGGGTCCCCTGCTTGCCCCTCTCCCCCCAGACTCCTGCTTGTGCCAGGATGAGCCTCCCGGACTCTGCTTCTGAGCCCAGTGTACATGCAGCACCCCTCTCGGCACCCCACCCTAGCACCCACAGCTGGTCTTCCTGCCAAAATCAAACTTCCTCTCCCTAAATTCCCCACCAAGAAATGGGGGGCATGGTGGAGGAAGGGCTGGGGAACATCCTGGACTAGAACTAGCTTCTCTGTGGAGACTTAAGGCAAACGGGCCCAGGCCAAGGCCCGACACGGCCTCTGAGGCGGCGCCTGGGCACAGGTGCTCAGGGGACATCTGCAGGTTGGGGCTGGGGGGTGTTTTCAGGGGCCTTGAGAAGTGCCAAGGGGGAGGGCTTTGGGAGGTGATGCAGACCTCTCCCATTCTGTGCAGGGGGGGAGACTGAGGCCCAGCAAGAAGGCGAGGGCCCTGGGGCTAATCATATGGGCCCTCCCTGCTGCTGCCCAGGCTGGAGAAGGTAGACAAAACGAGGGCCCCCGGCCTGCAGCTGGGGCTCCAAAGCGCCAGACGGCGATCAGCGTGTGCTGTGTTTCCTTCCCGGCTGCTCTTTTGTGGGTGGGCGGGAGTGGGTATCGAGGCTCAGGCCCTGCCCTGGCCCTCTGTACTGGCCCTTTCATGTCATCGCTGGCCCGCCTCTGCCCCCTGCCTCGGGACCTTGCTCTTCACCCTGTTCTGTGTCTCCCCCACCCCGCCCCTCTCTGGCTCTGTCTTCTCTCTTAGTCGCGCACTTGAAGGACCGAAGGCTGAGTGGAGGAGCAGGTAGCCCGGCCCTGCCCCATGCATGCCCCCGGCCTCCCCTGCTCCGTGGTCCTCTGTGCAGTGAGCGCTGCAGCCAGGCTGCGTCTTGCGGTGCCTCGGAGCCTTGCGTCTTGCTCCCCTCCAGAGCCCGCTCTCCCAGAGCTCCTGGGCCGGGCTCAGTGTGCCCCTTTGAGGGCTCTGGACTGACTGGGCAGTCTCGCTCGTCGGTTGCCGTGGGCCTCATGGCCTCCAGAACCTCTGAGAGGCAGGACCTGGCCCGACCCTGCCTGAGCTGGATGCGTTTGGGAGAGTGGAGGTTGCCCCCTGCAAGTCTTGCTTGTGAAACCCTGAATCAGGGCAGAAGCTGCTTTGAGAGCAGTTTGAGACCACCATGCCTTGTCCTCCTTCGCAGAAGCCCTCCCTCTGCCCGCCATCCTTGTGAGGCGCCTGCCCCAGCTCGGGGACCCACTCACCCCGTTCTGGCCACAGCTCTGGTTGGCTATTGGGAGAAGGGTTCTGCTGGCCTCTGGGGGGACCTGGCCCCCCACCTTTGCTCACCGTTGCTGGCGCTGCATGCCTTGGGCTTGACAGCAGACTCCAGGGCCCTGGCTTGGGGCGGGCCTCAATGCCGTCGAAAGAAGGGGTCTTGCTGGCCGCTTTGCTTGCACAAATCCTGTCCCACCCACTGGCGCCTCGCCCAGCCTGCCATCCCTCACGCCCGCCCGGTCTCTGTCCACAGTGCCCTCGGCCAGCATGACCCGGCTTGCCCGCTCCCGCACCGCGTCTCTCACCAGCGCCGGCTCGGTGGACGGCAGCCGCCCGCAGGCCTGCACCCACTCGGAGAGCAGTGAGGGGCTCGGCCAGGTGAACCACACCATGGAGGTGTCCTGCTGAAGCCCTTGGTTCCCCCAAGATACCCACCTACCCCCGCCTGCATCAACGTCCCACTGCCATCCTCAAGCCGGCTCATTTTCCCTTTAGTTTATTTTTGTGAGGGTGAAGGGGAGGAAGTGGGGCTATTTCTCTTTTGTTTTAAAATATGAGGGGAATCTAACTTTGATGTGGCAGAACAGTTCTCAGATGGTTTGAGGGGCTCACTCCTTGACACCCCCATTTCACCCATGTTGTTAACTGGACTTAGACCCTTCTCTTCCAACTCCCCACCCCTCAGGCACAGTCAGGGTGGGGGTCCAGGGAGGAGGGGGACTGACTAGCAAAGGAAAGTCTGAGTCCTGCTCTAGTCGGGACTCAGGCTAAAACCTGAGGTTAAGTAAGCATGGATGGCCGGCAGGCGGGTTCGGAGGTGGAATGGGATTCGGAGGTGGTGGGTGCTGGCATAGCAGGAGCACAGGGCCAGCTCAGGCACTGGTGTGAGAGCCGGCGGCAGCGGGGAGCCATGGGAAGCAGGGAGCCCTGGAGCTCTCAGGGTCCCTTTCCCTCACCCCTCCACCAAGCACATCTGAGTCTGTCCTCTACAGGCAGCCTCTGCACAGCAGCCACAAGGGGGCGGTGCTACCAGGCTGTGGTTTTCGTGGTGCTCTCTGGGCCCGGCTGGTCCTGTAGGTCAGGCTGGCAGAGGCTTGAAGGGGTTTCTCTGCCTCCAGAAGGGCAGGAGCCCACAGACTGCCCACACACGCCACCACCCCCTGGCCCATGTCATTTTTGAAGCCAAGATTCTGAGACAGAAATGGCCTCCATCTCCCAATGGAGGGGGTGGGGTTGGAGGGAAGTGGGACTGAAGTTAAAGGCTAAGATACCCCTTGAGTACACCCCCCTGAAGACTTCATGTGAAAGGGCAGACAGGTGGCTGAGCCTTTCTGTAGACCCCTTGTTGGCCCCAGTCTGTGGAACCCAGTCAGCCGCAGCGTGGCCAAGGTCACTGGAAATGTGTTTCTAGGGAGTTCTGGTCAAACTGTGCCACATTTCGTGGGGGCATCACAGACAGGCGTTTATTTGGCCCAAGTGGGCAAGACTTCCTCAGGCCCACATTGCCATCTCAGCCTGTTGGGGGGACTCCGGGCCTTGCTTGGAATGGGAGGTGAAAGTTCCTGTAGTGGTCAGGAGCGGGGCAGAGTGGACAGAGGCTCCCCACACATCCAGCCCCTCCTGCAGCCCAGTACTTGCCATATAATTCCTGCCCCCCACCACCCATTGGGTAAAATCTGGCCCAGAACCCAGAAGCCATTTGTCTCAGAGCCTAAATCAGTTGCCTCGCACCCTAAAACAGAAAGGGGAGAGCAATGAAAACTGCAGGGCTGCAGAGGGGGGTCACTGTGTGTGCGGGGTGTTCTGAGGTTGAGAGGACACCTGCACCCACATTTCCTCTGCACACATCACCCTACTTCTGTAATCTGAAGCCATTACTAGACTGCTCTAGAGCCGGGTGGAGGTGTCTGTCCCCAGTTCTATTCACTCACGTGCTTCCTTTGAATATTGAATGTGACTCAACAGCTGGTAGAATCCCTTATTGTAGATAGTGCTTCAAATCTTGGACTTTTTGTTTGTCTTGCTGTGTTCTCTCAGATGAGGTATCTATAAATATAACATTATATATATATGTATGTACATTGGGTCCTCCCGTGTGTGGTTTTCCATCGGAGGTTGTCTTTGGTCAAAGTGAACTTTTAATGGAGTTTATTATCTTCCTCTGTATAAAGTGAAGAGCCTAAATTTATGTATTTGGTGGCTGATGTCCTGAGACTTTGACATGACAAGATGTAAAACATAAGAACCCTTGTCGATGTGGACAGTTAACTGCGCTGAAAAACTAATAAATTAAGAAGAACTTGAGTCTGTCTGTGCTGCCTTGTTCATTCTGGGGAGATTTTGAAGAGGTTGTTTAGGCTGCGGGTCCTTGGGTTTAGGTGGGGTTGAGCCTGCAAGGTGACAAGCATTCCATTCAACTCGCTATTTCCAGTTCCTGTCACAAACAGGGTGTCCCCAGTCCTCACCTGTATTCTTCATGGTAGATGATTATCTTAATTTCACAGCCGAGGAAACTGAAGCTCAGGGTAAGGGGTTTGCCCTAATAAGAGATCAAGGTGGGAGCTGGATGTGGCATTATTTGCCTTCAAAATCTGTGCCTGAAACCTCTCTGTTCCTTGCCTCCTTTTATTCAATCTATTCTATTCCCCCCACAACTTTAATAGCATGCTATGTGGCCCACGTGTAACCCCCATTTCTGATTCATTCAGCCATTTAGCCAATAAATAGATACCAAGTTCCTGCTGTGTGTGTGAATAAACAAGCCAATGATTAAAAAAAAAACAAACCCTCATGTGCGATGCAAAGCAGAGGGACATAGAGCAAGTGCGGGTGGGGAGTGTTTGTTCTGGGTACCCTCTGCCTATCACCCCGAGATACACGCGCCCCACCCCACCCCCAACTGAGCCAATAATACGTGGCCTCGGCTAAGGAGAGGTCGAGATAAGCCAGGCAGGCGGGTCGCCCACCTGGGTCTGGTCAGCTTCGGGGACCTCGGGGTTTCCCATCCAGAAAGCTGGATTGTGCTCCTCCTCTGGACTCCTACGCCAAGCGGTCTCAGCGGTGGAAGCTCAAAGGGCAGGTTGTGCCTGGAAGAGAACCAGGCCTGAGGCAGCAAGGGGACCAGTCTCTAGCGCCTCACGTTTTCCAAATAACCCGGACATCCGCGGAGGCCAGGGGTGCCGCGGTGCACGCCCTCTTCCGCTTAGCGCCGGCGCAGAAGCGCGGACCACGTGGTCTGGTGGCCCCGCCCAGGGGCGTGGCTGGGAGGCGGAAGCACACTCGGAGCATGGCGAGCCCGGCGAAACGCCGGCGGGTAAGTTGCCGGCGGCCAGCGCTCGGGGCACCCCTCCCCACCGCGCCCGCACCCGCCGCTGCTCAGTCCCGCGCCCCCTCCCGCGCTCCCCTGCTCTCTCCCGCGCGCCCCTCCCCGCGAGCCCCCTGCCCCACCAGCCCTCCCCGGCGGGGCCTTGCCACTGCGCTCGCTCGTCCTAGGCGGCTGGGCCGGTGAGCAAGGGCAGCGCGGACCCGGACCCAGTGGCCGGCTTCCTGAGCTGGTGCCTGCAGGTGGGGCTGGAGCTGAGCCCCAAGGTGAGTGGAGGGCGGGAGGCGGGTGAAGGAAGACGCGGCGCAGGAGCGGGCCCGCTCTCACCGGCGCCCCCCTGGCAGGTGGCGGTGAGCCGGCAGGGCACGGTGGCCGGCTACGGCATGGTGGCCCGGGAGAGCGTGCAGCCCGGGGAGCTGCTGTTCGCGGTGCCGCGGGCCGCGCTCCTGTCGCAGCACACCTGCTCAATCAGCGGCCTGCTGGAGCGAGGTGGGCCCGCCGAGAGACTGGGGCCCCGGGGGGCGCCGGGAGGGCCCCTGGGCGGCGCCAGGGCGCTCACCTCTGGGTCTCCCTCAGAGCGAGACGCGCTGCAGAGCCAATCAGGCTGGGTGCCGCTGCTGCTGGCGCTGCTCCACGAGCTGCAGGCCCCGACGTCTCCCTGGAGCCCCTACTTTGCGCTCTGGCCGGAGCTGAGCTGCCTGGAGCACCCGATGTTCTGGTGAGGACCCTGGGAAGGACTTGGGGGCGCCCGCCCTGCTGCCTGTAGTGATGCCAGCCCCGGTAGAGTGAGGGACCCTGCGGGGGTGTCACTGCAGGCCGGAGGAGGAGCGCCGGCGTTTGCTGCAGGGCACGGGCGTTCCCGAGGCCGTGGAGAAGGACTTGGACAACATCCGCAGCGAGTACAACTCCATCGTACTACCCTTCATGGAAGCCCACCCTGACCTTTTCAGCCCCAGGGTTCGCTCCCTGGAGCTCTACCGCCAGCTCGTGGCTCTTGTGATGGCCTACAGGTGAGCAGAGCCTTGAAAGAACATTTTTTTTTTAGGACTCTTAGAGGGACAAGAGGGGAAGAACAGTGAACCCCACTTCCAGTCTCCCACCCAGCCCTGGACTTCAGCCAAGTTCTCTCTGTGGCAGCTTTCAGGAACCGCTGGAGGAAGAGGAGGATGAAAAGGAGCCCAACCCCCCTTTGATGGTGCCTGCTGCAGACATACTAAACCACATAGCCAATCACAATGCCAATCTAGAATACTCTCCAGTGAGTGCCTTCCCTCCGGTTCTCATTCCTAAGTGCATTGGGCATTGTTATTTATGTTGGCCTGGCAGATGGGCTAAATATTAGTGTCCTCTTATTAAAAAGGAGATGAAGTTAGAGCCTCCTGTATACACTTTGCATCTTCCAGTGACATAGTTTGGACATCAAAGCTTTCAGAGCAGGTCGTGGTTAATCTGATCAAACTATACACCATTATTTAGTTGGTGGTAGAGATTGGGTGATCTGTGTTGTGCCAGTAAGCCAAGATTGTGTTGGGGCGCTGTGAACAGCAGAGGGGAATAGCTTGGGGGGAACACCCCCAAGAGAGGAGTGTTCCCAGACCAGTGGTTAGAGAGAACCTCAGGGGTTGTTCGCTATGTGGGAAGCTGCAAGATCAGATCCAAGTTTATGGAATTAAAAATTAGGAAATGGCTGTTACTTTTGCCTTTCCTACATTGGTGTGGATTTATTTTTAAAAGCTTGCAACTTTTTTCAGTGCTGGAGAAAACTAAGCAAAGGAACTGACCTAGTAAAAGATCGAGGCTGGCCTGTTACCCCTCCACTCTATAGCGCAGGGCCTCCTGGGATGCTGGTGGGCAGAGCATCAGTCCCATCACAATACACCTGTTAGACTATTCCAAGAGGGACTTTATAGGGGGCCAGCCTGGGGAGAACCTGACCCTAGTTTCTCCCATCTACCCCAGAATTGTCTTCGGATGGTGGCCACTCAGCCCATTCCTAAAGGCCATGAGATTTTCAACACTTACGGTCAAATGGCTAACTGGCAACTGATTCACATGTACGGTTTTGTTGAACCATATCCTGACAACACGAATGACACAGCTGACATTCAGATGCTGACAGTCCGTGAAGCAGCGTTACAGGGTAACTCAACCTTGGGCCCTGGTCAGCCTGTTCCTCCTCACTATGCTTGTCTGTGTATCCATTGTCTCTTTTGTAGATTAGGTGGGAGAAGTGAGTGCCAGGCTGTCCTGAGACTCTGACAGACTTTTCTACCCACAGGAACAAAGGTGGAAGCTGAAAGGCTACTACTGTATGAACGCTGGGATTTCCTATGCAAACTGGAGATGGTAGGAGATGAAGGAGCTTTTGTGATTGGGCAGAAGGAAGTGCTGACTGAAGAGGAGCTTGCCACCACACTCAAGGTAAAGGGCTGAGAGTTGTCATTTAATGCTAAAAATAGCTTTTAGTATTTCTAGTGAACTACAGCTAGTGAGAGGGGAAGGGGAAATGGAAGAAGACTGCCAATAGATTAGTTTCTCTAAGTCAGCTTCAGGAATACAAATAGCTCATCGTAATTAAAGGAGCCCATGTTTGCATCTAGGTACTGTGTATGTCCACTGAGGACTTCAGAGAGTTTCAAGAACAGGATGGGTGGGAAGATGATAAAAGCGAAGAGGACAGCCTGACGATCACAAATATCCCCAAGCTTAAAGCATCGTGGAGACAGCTTCTTCGGGACAGTGTTTTGTTGACCCTGAAAACCTATGCCACAGACTTAAAAACTGAGCAAAATTTGCTCAGTAATGAAGAGGCATACACCAAACTCAGTTGGAGAGAACAACAGGCCTTACAGGTTCGTTATGGTCAGAAGATGATCTTACACAAGTTATTGGAATTGACAAGTTAGTAGAGTCCCTGTTGCCTAAAGGAACATCCACAAGAGCTTTACTCTAAGCTGTTACTGATGCTTGAAAAGAAATTTGGGTTGTTTGCTTTTTCTTATTAAATGCCAGAAGGAAAAGTAGTAAAGGTGTTGTACTAGTCATAACTCTGAGCTAAGGTTCCAATGTCTAATGACTGGGGACAGCACACTGGGAAATTATTTCTAATTGTCACTAATACATTTGTAGCTGTCTGTGGAGTCTCGATCAAAGGGAGCAGGAAAGCAACAGTCTGGTAGTCAGTCTAGTGTTTTAATAACATGGACTCTGAAAGTAGACCTGGTTCAAATCCTGGTCTCTTCTGAGTAAGTTAGTTTAACTTAAATTTTTATCTTTTTTTTTTTTTTTTTTTTTTTTTTGCTTTTAAAGGATTTAATAAGCCGTCTATAACTGGCACTCAGCAATCATTTTAATTCCTCAGCAGTCTGGAATTGGCTGTACATGGTACAACTCACCATTCAGGGAAGAAAACAATGACATTCAAGCCCCATTCACAGTAAGACTTCCATTTAATATGTCCTCTGTGGCCATAAAACTTGCCAGTCATTAAAAGTAAGGCATGAAGTTTAAATACTTCTCTTTTCAAAAATCAGTACCGAAAACATAAAGGTTAAGATTAGCAAAAATGGGTATTTTATAATTCTGTTTAACCACAGAAACCTGCTCTAACAATTTCCTGTTAAAGGGGAGCAGGAAGAAACACTATACAAAAATCATGTCTAAATGTCAGATTAGTAAGGGGAAAGGCCTACCATTCAACAAAAAAGTTGGTGTTTCCCTATGGCCCTGAGGCTCTCTGGTCCACTTTCCTCCTCACCACCAGCACTGGCTGCTGCTACTGAGAAAGGCACAGTGGACTCAGGCATACACGTCAGGACTTTAATATTCAGCTACAGTGTGCACACATACAAGTAGGGGAGCTAAAGCCCAGGAACTAGAAAGACTACAAAAGACCAATTTTTACAAAACATTCAAGATCCTTAACAAAAGGGGCTATGTTGGTCCTTTTGATTTTCTTGCTCCACTTAGCCTGTATGGCCATTCACTGGGATAATGGGGGAAGGCAATTCATATGATTTGGTTTCCTTTCATTTTCTCACAAACATCAGGAGAGACGAGGCTTTAAGCATGGTTCCCTTCATAAGAACTGACTACATATCACAAGGGCCTGTGGTGTTCTGATGAAATGTTTTCCCAGTAATAGCTTTTCAATTTGGTAGAGGCAAAACCACCCTATGGGATTTGAATTTCTAGCTTTTCCCCACATTCCTTGGCATACCAAATTCTGGAATATCCACATTTACGAAAACTTAGTTATTTTCAAGGCCCTTGCCCACACTACAAAAGATGTATTACTGACTTTTTGGCTAATGTTTGGGATGCCAAGAATGTCAGAACACACGGCGCTAGGATCTCAGGTAAGTGCATGGCATCAAGCAGCCTCTTCAATTACAAGTTGGGCAGGTACCAGTTTATCAAGAAGTTCCAGACAAAGGTTTTCTCTTTCATATATTTACACAAGTTCAAAATGATATTCACAGCATCTTCTAAATTTTGGCCAAGAGTCAAAAAAATGCATTTAAACTTTGGAAAGTATCCACATAGACAGGAAGCTGAACCCCAACAGTATCTGGGGCAGATCCCCGAGAACCAAAGGGCTGGGAGGCAGGGAGAGCTGAAAGGATTCTTCAGCCAGTTTATGAACTTGGTACAGGGGACCCTCAATGCTGACACGTTTACAGAGAGATGCAGCTCCATCTAACTGGCACCTGTCCCTTCCATTACTTGCTGTGCCTGCTTTTGTCCCATGCAGCACTGTGCGACTGACTGGAATAACCTGGAGAGAAGAGACAGTGACAGTCTGTGAGGCAAGTTTAGCTTTGGTTACTGCTGTCTTAGTCACCCACCCAAGTTGGAGGTATCCCATTAGACAAAAGTGATTCTCACATTAGACAAAAAATTACTTTAAACTCACTTTTCAATTTCTGGGGCACAGTGTACAAACTCATGGTTCCAGAACTTAAATGCTGGATTTTTAATCAGCTCAATGAAGGTAATAAGAAGACCCCAAGGATGTGGCCTATTTACAATCAACCGTTCCAAGAGAACCCTGGAGAAGAGAAAAAGTTAATGCAGAGGTGCAAATTCATGACTACTCTCCATTTACATGAGTTAAAAGTTGTTTAAATATAGGTATTGTCTGTACAGCATGCAGGTGGATTCTGGTATCAGAATGCCTGGGTTTGTAGCTTGCCTTTTCTGAGTCTAGAATAAATCAGATTACATGGTACACAAACTAATCACTTAAACAGCCATTGGCTTAAATATTCTTATCATTTGACCTAATCAATTGTATTTGAAAATGAAACACAAGAACAAAGATCTAAGTACAAGGGAGTGTTATATACAATCTTTATATATAAAATCGTAACAAAACACAGGGCTCTATCACCTACACATTCAGTAATAAAATAGCAGTTTTTGATAGTTTAAGACCTTTTCATTTCAACCCAGAGGTAAGGAAGAAAATAGTTTAAGCTCTCCAACATGGCCTTTACAGGTCTATGTAATCAGGGGTCTGGTTAAAAATGGTACCACCTTAGGGCCTCCCTAGGGGTGCAACATGTTAAGCGCAGCACTACGAAGCTATCCAGAGCCACTGCAGCACGAGTTCAATACAGGGCCAGGGTGATTACCACATGGCGCAGCAGACCTCTCACCCGATGCTCCCCTCAGCAGTGTACTTCAGTTAGTCTACCTGTTCTGCTCCCCATTGTTTCAGTGAATCCTCTCACCACCCCACACCTCTGGCCTACACACCCCAGCTTGTAAGCATGAATAAATCTTTTTTTTAAAAATATATGTGTATTATTATATGTATCTTTTATATTATAGCGTATTCCCCGTGGGTTACCCACCACGGATTCACCCGTGAACCATCACCACGGTCCCTTGTGCTCCCCCCTCCCTCATTTTGAACCCTTATCCTCCCCCTCCCTTGCTGAATATCTCTCTCTTATTTGGTTTCTCTAGATAAGCATGAATAAATCTTTTTAAAAAAAGGTGCCATCTTAGAGAAACGCCTGATCTTAAATCAAAATTCTGGCACCTTTTGTTATGACCTTTTCATTTTAGCTATGATTTATAACTGCTTGTGCATGATCTTCTGTGTGTGTCCATCAGAATACCGGGGCAAGAACCATGTCTGCAGTTTTCAAAACTGTACCCATACTTAGCACATGTAAAAGATGTTCAATTTATACGGAATGTACAGGGGATAAAATCAGAAAATTCACATAAAGGGGGGAAGCACCATTTTGAAAAGCAAACTTCGTTTACCTTGTGATCTGTTCTTGGATAGCTTCTGTGTTAGCCTCTGCAAAAAGGTACAGCATGGTGCAGCTAAAATAATGAGTGTGGCTATTTGGGTACCGCAGCTGATTTGCAATTGCATTCAAGAAGAGATACCGACCTAGAAAATTAAGGCAACTCAGCTTAGGACTTAAGCTGCATGCTTAACATGACACACACATCACTCCAACTAGGTAAGGTTTATGTTTCTAATATATGCTTTCAAATCATTCTGTTGTTTAAAGTAGTAGATCCCAGGGACTCAAATTATTTTCATTTCTGTGGGTTTTATTTCAATATTTTCAACATTAATATTTTTTAAAAAAACAGAACCAATGCAGCTTAACGTAACATGTTAATAAAAAGTATTTCCTAAAAAAAAAAAAAAAGTCAGTGTCAGTGTTTTACAATGTTGCCTAACAGAAGACAGCTGGGTTCTCATTTCTGCCTGTGTTCAATCTGTTCCAGTGGTCTATTTCATATAGCTTCTGAAACTCCACTATGTACACTCTGTATATAAAAAAATGTAAAAAAAAAAAAAACCATTAAAAAAAAAAGCAAATGTTGCCTTATTATTATGAAAATAGTTTTAACCTCACAGCCCTTCAAAGAGGATCTTGAGGTCTCCAAACCACATTCGAGAACCACTACTTCAAACTATTGGGTTTGGCTATCTACCCCTGTTTATTACTCATCTTTATAAGGCTATCAGAATAAGTCTTCACACCCCTAAAGGCTACCTTCCTAGATAATTTCTACCCTACTAGGTAGCTGTCTCAAATCCCTTCCACAAATACATACAACTCAGTATTAACTACGCTTCAAAATCTCATAGCAGGGCCTCCCTGGTGGCCGAGGGGTTAAGTCTCAGCACAGCACTATCACTGCTGAGACCTGAATTTGATCCCCTGCCAGGGAGCTGACCCCCATGGCTGGCGCAGTAGACCTCTCCTGTCTCACCCACCGCTCCCCTCAGCACTGTATTTCAGTCAGTCCGCCTGTTCTGCTCCCCACTCCATCTCTGGTGAATCCTCTCACCTTCCTGCACCTCTGGCTTACATCCAAGTACTTCTAAACATAAATAAATCTTTAAAAAAAAAAAACAACTCACAGCAAAGTCTCAAGTAGGCGTCCTTCTAGAGTATAAGCATACTAAAACGAGGAGTAGTATTATAGTTGGTTAGCACCTACTGAGTAAATACGAATACCAGAAGAAAGGTAGTTCCAACCACACGAAAGCCTGCAAACTTCAACAGGAGTTACACTGTGCTTTTTGCAGAGCAGGCAGGGAAAAGTCCTATTCATTAATCTTTATGCACCTAGTATTTAACATTTAACATGGGCCTAGCAAAAAGGTAAATGAAATGCTGGGGGCAAGGCAGCTGTTAACAATGGGATATATTTGTCTTCACATTAAAAAAAATGCTGCACTCACACTTAAGTATTAACTGATGTGATAAATATTCTGAATAATTCTTTTCTTTATGCTTTTCTGTATTTTCTGTATTACAGGTATTATTCAATTAAAGATAACCAGCCAGACTCAAATATATTGATATGACATTCTCTACTGTGACAAAAAGATGAAAAAAGTACAGAGAACGCGACCCTGAGAAATGAATGGCTTCACTCACCTTCAGTGTCCAAGTCCACAGCCAGGTTCTGGAAGATGTCCATGTGAGCTGAGTGGGTGATCGTGCTCATTGAAGGTGTGCTGCCCTTGTTGTGAATGTGTGCGATGGCCTGAGTCCCTACATAGAGCACCAGTGCATTGATGAGCTGGAGGTTGTAACGATTACCAGGCTCATTGGATACCTAAATGAGCAAAAGAGAAAGCTCACACAGAGGATTGATTCTGGCACTCATACTTCTAAAACCACTTTATGCCTTCATAGAAAAACTAAACTACTCTCAACATTTAAATTGTAGGAATTTGCTTGAGTCTGTGAGGGTATTTAACAAGTACACAACAGCTGCCCAAGAGTGGCTATGTCAACAAAGGAAACAGGATTTCCTTTGGGAAGCTAAAGTTTTAACAGATAACCGGTAACCAGGCACAGAAGTTTACAAAGTTAAAATATACACTATTATAGTTCCTTGGTATGAAAAGATAATACAATTTCAAGCCTTTCCATACAACAAATTAAACCAGGATCTATCTGGGAGTAGTAACAGGGATGACTGCCCACCGGAGGTCTATTCTTCAAATGACCCCATTTCTTGATTGCCTCTTCTCAGGCTATACAGCTTTTTGTCACTGTTAACATGAATTAGTGAAAGACATCAATTGATCTCATCCAACCATTAGCAATTACAATTTTTGTTTTTAAATCAGGTTGAAAAGACTAACTCCCAAATAGGTCACACACAGTTCTGTGCATAAAATGTGCTTTCTATGACAGACATAGCTGAGAGGTTAAGCCAAACCAATTTAACCTGTAAGTTGCTGCGTAGATCAGACAAAAAAGTGACTGGTGATCGAGTTTTAAGATAAGAATCCAAATCCTTTTTGAATTGAGGTGGCATCACTCCAGTAAAATTGGTGAGAATCCGGGGTGCAATGTTAATTTCACTCAACATATCCACCTGCCACAGACAAATGCCGAGAGTCAAAACTAGAAACATTGGGAGGAATTACCAAAGGTGGTAGTTATGCTAGAAAATAGTTTTCCTTAAAATACATTACATGTCTTAAAATAGAGCTGTCATTCTTTAATAATAGCCAGAAGACTCTGTATACAAAATGATAGGAATTGTTTCATTCTATAAATACATTACTTTCTAAAATAAAGGATAGGTTTTTTGTGTAAAGATCTAGGATGTACCACTATTTTTTCCTGCACTTGGATTTCAAAATAAGAGTACAAAATGCAATTCCTCACTCACCAAGAGCCCTAATCTCTGAAGACCCAGTAGAACAAGACAATTTCACACTAACTACTTTAAAGAAAACAAACAAACAAACACATGGAGAAAAGTAGTACATACAAACTATAATAGCCAAGCCAGGCTGCTGTGATTTTAAGCCATTACTTCCCTCTTTTACTTTGACAATTTAGAATAAAACATAAGCATACACATAACTTAACTAAAATTACAGGCATTACAAAAGTCTGTCTATTCTGCAATTTTTTGCCACACCAGCAAATGATGGCTCAACATGTTAAGGTTACGCTTCTGTAAGTAAAGCTGAAATTAATATCAAAATAAACTGAAAATAACTACATACTGTGAAAACATTTTCAGCTGTGATATACCCCCATCAGCAGACTTAATAGCACAATTACGTCTCCCAAACAGCACTTTACCCAACAAGTAACTTGTGTATGTGTGTGCTGGGGGGAAGGGGGTTAAACAGCCCATTTACCAAAGGGCTTAAATGTTAGGGTATAACTTTCTTTTCCTTGAACTGTTTGAAACTTTACCTTCAGATTAGGAGTGAATGGGTCTGGGAGCCTCATGTTTCTTGGAAAGGCACTCAGGATCAGATTTCTTAGCTGGATACAATTAGGTGGGATCACATCACAGAATCCATAATGGTAATCACAAAGGAACTCAGGGAAATCATGCAAAAGAACCAACAGCACTCTTAAAGTGCCCTATTTAAAAAAGAAAAAAAAGGGGGGGTGTTTGTTTCTACACTAAGAAAATGGGAGTGATGTTTTCACTATTACAAATTAAGTAAAAATAGCAAAAGTCTGTTTAATAACACTTAGAGGCTTTAATCAACACTAACAATGACTTATCAAAATATTTATATCTGGAAATCAGAAAAAACTTATGTATTATAGCCTTAAATGCATATGTTAGATGAGGCTGGATTAAAAAAATAATAAAACAATGACATAAGCATCTATCCTCAGAAGTTAGAAAAACAGCTAATGAAACCCAACAAAAGAAAATGTTAATTAAAAAACACTGAAGGAAGGGGGACCAAAGCTAAAAGTTGGTCTTTTTAATGACTGATAAAATGATTAATAAAATCGATGAGATTTTATGAAAACCAAAATCAATGAAAAGACAAAATTATCAATATCAGGAATGAAAAAAGGACATCATTACAGAGTCTACAGATATGAGAGTTTGAGAAAATAAATAACTTCATGATAATAAATTTGATAATTCAAATAAAGCATACAAATCACTTGAAAAACAAGTCCCAAACAAAAAAACCCTGAAGTCCTTTATTGTAAGAAACTAAATATCCTGTTAAAATGCTTCAACAAACAAAGAAACTTCAGGCCTAGAGGGTTCTATTGGCAAAACCTTATTTAAGGAAAAATTAACCCTATCTTCACAATCTTAAGAACATTTTCCAATTATTTTAAGTGAGACTAGCATATTATAACTCTCTCTCATGAACACAAATACAAAAGTTCTGGGCCTCCCTGGTGGCGCAGCGGTTAAGCGCTGCGCAGTGGAGCTGTCAGCTGCGGCGACACGAGTTTGACGCCCGGCCTGGGAGATTCCCACATGGTGCGGCAAACCTCTCCTGCCTCGCCCGCTGCTCCCCTCAGCAGTGTATTTCGGTCAATCTGCCTGTTCTGCTCCCCACTCTGTCTCTGGTGAACCCTCTCACTGCCCCACACCTCTGGCCTGTACCCCAGCTTGTATGCATAAGTAAATAAATTTAAAAAAAAAAACAAAACACAAAAGTTCTAAATGTCAGAAATAAGAATCAATTATATTATCACGACCAAATGGTCCAGAAATGCAAAGGCTTTAGTGTAAGCATTTGAAAATTAATGAGTTATAACAGTAACAGGAAAAAACACAAGCTGAGTGCAAAAAAAGTCTGATAAAATTCAGTAACTAATGATTTTTAAATTCCCAACAAATTATGAATAGAATTCCCTTAGCCAGGTAATTGTAGACACGATTTAAAAAAAAAAAATAAGAACTACTGATTTACAAAAGCATCATACTTAATGGTAAATTATTGAAAGCTTCACCCAAGATCATGAATGAGACAAGCATGCCATTATTACTATCTTCTACTCAATAATGTTCTGGAGTTTACTGGCCAGTGCAATAGGCAAGAAAAAGAAAAAGACAAAAAACCCGTATTTAGATATAGATGAAAAATGACTGTATACAGAATGTCCTTGTCCCTACCCAAATATAACCCTCAGAAAAAGTAAATTTGGCAGGGTGCCTGGATCCAGAAACAACATACAAAAATCAGTTTAATTTCTGAAAAACAACGCATAAGAAATGAAAATTTTACAAAGCTATCTTTTACAATTTCATAAAGAAAAAAACATCAAATATCTAGGAATAAGTCTGAGGAAGGATGATCAAAGCCTCTCTGAAAACTAGAAAGCATTGCAGAATTTTTTTAAAAATGGAGATAAATATGTGTATTGAAAGGTCATTATTAAGATGTCTACTTTCTCCACACTGATCTACAGATTTCAATCCAATCTCAGTCTAAATACTAGCAAGTTTTTAAAACTTAAGCTGAATGCAAAGTTTTTATGGGACAGCAAATGACAAAGAATAGCCAAAATAACCTTAAGAGAAGCAAAACTGAAGAGGACTTACACTCTGCCTAATTAATCTAGCTTTTAATTCTTACAATCAACAGAGTGATATACTGGCCTAAGAATATACAGATAAACTAAGAGGTATCCACATATATAATGTCAATTATTTTAACAGAGGTGCCAAATTCAATTAATGGGGAACAAAATGTTGCTGAAAAGTCGTATTTTCATTGGGGCCAGGGCAAAGGAAGAAACCTCACTATACACAAAAATAAAACCGAAACAGTCCATAGATTTAAATCTAAGA
Source organism: Scalopus aquaticus (assembly GCA_004024925.1). NCBI lineage: Eukaryota > Metazoa > Chordata > Mammalia > Eulipotyphla > Talpidae > Scalopus > Scalopus aquaticus. The sequence continues at coordinate 22,418 of PVIJ01013688.1, read as the reverse complement.
ACTATAAAGCTTCCTCAACAAGGGGCAGGGCACATGTAAAATACTATGCAATTTAGGAATGGTAAAGATTTCTTATACAAGACACACATTATTTCGACATTTTAAAGATTCCTCCAGACAAATTACTTTAAAGGAGTGAAAAGACAAACAACAAGAGTAGGAGATGATGTCTGTATGTATCAAAAGTGGGTCAATATCCAGAATATGCAAAGAATTCTGCTGAAATAAGAAAATCTCAGACAGCCTTAAAGAAACAGGAGTAAAAAAAAAAACCGGAAGAGGAATATAAAAAGGGGGGATATCTAAATGGCTACTCTACAGATTAAAATCTCATTAAGAAATCAAGGGGATGCAAATTAAATCTGTATTGAGACCCTAAGACACAACTGTCAAAATGACTAAAATGAAAAACTGACAATACCATGTACTGGCAAAAATGCGGAAAATTAGTAAATCTCATGTACAACTGGAAGAGTGAACCTGGCACAACATTTTGGAGAACTTGTGTTAGGTACTAAAAAGTCGAACACAGGAATAGTCTATGATCTGATTACTGGCTACACAAGTTCCTTTGACTTCAGTGAGTATCTATTTTAAAAGCTTAAAAAAACAAGTAAAATTTACATATTCCCAGATGCAAGTGTTTTACAAGTTTTTTAAGTATTTTAATTTATGAATCCAAATTAATTACCTTATAGAGGATTTGCATTGGTTTGGTGAGTTCCACATTTCTAAGGAAAGGCGCTAAGTATTTGAATAAATCAATCAGTAGCTGTGCATACATAGGCCATCCCTGAAAGAAAAGAAATGTGTATGAGTCATAATTATACTCAGCCGCTGTTTTGCCACCAAAACCAAGTTGCCTAAGCAGCAACACTGTGACTTGATTACTATCTTCTTCACACTAACTACAGAATATTGGCATAAGTAGCTCTCTTAAAAACGGACAGCTATTAAAAAGGGGGACATATAGGGCCTCCCTGGTGGTGCAGCGGTTAAGCACTGCGCTGTGGAGCTGTCGGCAGAGGCAACGCTAGTTCGACGCCCGGCCGGGGAGAATCCCACATGGCGCGGCAGACCTCTCCTGCCTCGCCCGCTGCTCCCCTCACCAGTGTATTTCTGATCTGCCTGTTCTGCTCCCCACTCTGTCTCTGGTGAACCCTCTCGCCACCCCACGCCTGTGGCCTGTACCCCAGCTTGTATGTATAAATAAAAAATAAAAAATCTTTAAAAAAAAGGGGGGGGGACGTATAATCATGGGAGATAGTGGGAAATGATAAGCGAAACAAACTGGCTCCAGAAATTCCATGATGTATAGGTTCTTGTGCCTGTAGCAAAATTTAAAGAGAGGCTGGAACCTTGAAGAAATTTCAGACAGAATACAAAAACAGCCAGCGAAATTGACTAGAGGTTGGTTTTCTTAACTCCCTCTTAATTATGATGGGTCTCAACCATTTCTTTTCCCACTCCCAACTCAACTCCCGGCAAATAACCTTATCTAGTTTCTAACACGAATCCTTTATTTTCGGTCAGATCTGGCTTACTTACCATCCCCCAGTAATACTATGTTCATTCTTGAGTAATTTTATTCAATAGATTGTGTTCCTTCTTCCTGGACTCCACTTCTCCACCAAACAAAACCAACTCTCTACTATTTGAAGACTATTTCCCTTTCTTTTTTGCCAAACAAGGACACTTCTACAGTGTTCACTTATTTAATTGCAACATGGGAGAGAAATTTCTCATGTTAACTGCGTTTATTCCCAGCTAGACAAAAAGCTCTTTACTAAAACTTGATCCCAATGTCTTCAAACCCAATAGAAACCAGTGTTCCTCAACCTTTAAAGTGAAAACCCTTAGTGCATTTAGTGAGAAGCTAAAAAAAATGGCGGATTACCCAAATTTTACATATATGCTTCAGGGTTTTGACTTTTTTTAAAAGTCATTAAGAGACTGACATAGGCAGCTCACAACATACTTGGAAAAACAATACCCACATCATTGAGGAATTCAGGCAGAGGCAGTCAAGTACTTGTTAGGCCTCTATGATTTGACCCAGCATTAAATAGAATTCCCAAGTAAGCCTGGAAGAAGCACACAATAACTAAGAGAAATCTACAGGCAGTGCTAATGAGCCCCAGGTAGTTACAATATTCATCTGTAGGAGATAAACTGCAGCCACACCTTCTGCTGTGGCGTATGTGCCAGCATTCTTGCAATAAATATCCGATGGGAGATGAGTTCAAGCCAGGCATACACAAAGCCAGGAGCTTTGGTAGGCCTCAAGATATGGAATGTATTGCTGAAAGAAGAAAACCTGAGGTTAGAAGCACAGTCCAACTTAAATATGGTGAACAACACCTAAGTATTAGTAGACAACATGTAAATCCAGACACCTCAAATCTCTGTAAGAGTTCTACTTCTCAAATTTTACTACACTACAGACAGCAATCTTTAGCAGGAGACCTCTTTTAAGTTAAAAAATACTCACCAGAAAGCTGTGAGTGTCTGGAAATTAATAGTTTCCAATACATGCTCAGGTGCATTGAGTTCCAGGAGCAGCATTATAAATATTCGATGATAGGGAAGCTGCTGAAATTCACTTTGCCGCACATCATGATCCTGCAGGAGCACGCCCACTACTATTCCAAGGACCTACAGAAGGCACACACTAGAGTTTGTAAGTCATGAAGATAATTCACTTAGCATCCTCTAATAATGCTTTTCTCTTTATTCTTAACACCCTCGTTAAAGGATAAATATTACTTGAAAACAAAATTACATGCTCTCAGCCAGTGGAGCCATTCATTGGCTTGATTTGGCTGCAGTTTTCATTTAGTTCTTTGCATTTTAATATCCGTATCCTTTCTACAAGTGTTCACTGTTTTTCTAAAGCTGTAGAAATCAGCATAGAACATAATTTTATCAAATTAATTTATCATATTGAAACAAACTTATTTTTCTGATCTGACATGAAGTTGGCAAGAGACAATGTACTTCTCTAGGCATTTAGTGGATGGGAAGCAGGGAAGCTGTGAGGCTACAAAGAGACATCCTGTACTCCACTAGATATTCCCACTGAAGAAAGGGGGTGTATGTGCCTGGTGTATGTGTTGCCCCATTTGTAATTCTTCAATACCATTTTTGCACAATTTTAATATTCAAATTTCTAGTAATTCTATTGCACAAATCTATAAAAACTTGTACTTCGTTCCTTTTCAGAAAATCAAAACAAGAACTACAATTTCACTGATTGGATTTGAGTTGCCAGTGTATTTGTTATCAGCGGACATTTCTAACTATCTCATCCATAGTGATTCTGTGTGGAGGGCAAGTTTTCACAATACCTAAACATCTAATATAGTCACTACCAAATATTAACATACAGAAATATTGTTCTTCCCCCCCCTTCTTTTAAAATACTCTAAAATTCAGTAATTATCTTTATGTATTATCAATGAATTAATAATCTCAGGGCAAAAAAAAGATATTATAAAACGTTTTGAAGAACTGGCTGGTCCTGTAGGGTTGATTACTACTGATGCAGACTAAGGCAAAAACGGTTTTTCAAAAAAGGTTTTCAGACCTTGTTCAGCAGATTAATCTTAGTGACAGTGTTTGTGGCCTCCCCTGAGTGCTTCACTAGCAGTGCAATTAGTCGGACAAAGGCATCCAGGTTGTGATAGCACTTGGCTCGGATCATGGTGGGATTAGCAGCAGGATTGTGCTGCTGCTCTGCCTGAGCACGGTAACTGATTTCAACACACATTTCAGTGCACAGGCGAAAGAACCTTGTTATGAGGTCGTCTGTCTTCAGGATTCCTTGCTGGTGCATCTATCATGGAAACAAAAACGTAAGACACAGTAAGATAACACACACGAATACACTTTTCACTTTCATGTTTAAGAGGTAGTCTTATTTATTCCTAATGTCACATTTGTAATTCTTATTTTATAAAAATAAAAGAGGTCATGAAAATGACTTACTTTCTCCATTAAGAACCCATGACAGATTCTCTAGTTTTTAACTTTAATTAATCCATGAAATCATATTAAGTCATTTATGATCAATGCATAAACCCCAGATTAAGTTACACAGTTTTATTTTCTCACAGAATTTATGATGAATTCTTCCAAGCAACTTAACCAATTACAAAGTTTTTGAAACTCCATGACACAAGAAAAAGCAAATTATAATTTCTAAAATTTGTATCAAATGAAAATATTCACAGGCCATACCCAGCAATTTAATGTAAATTAAGTTAAAGTAGAAAGGCAAGATATAAGATAAAGTGCAAGTTTTATGACATGATCTGGAAGTGAAACAGAACAGAAAGTTGTTTGGCTAGCGCAAAAAAGAAAAAAAGAAGATAGCGTAATGAGCATTAAGGCTGCAGAAGGAAAAGGAGGCCAGTGCTTACTATGTAACAAAGAAACTAAGTACAGATTGGAAACTTGGAAATTTTAAAATGATTTAACTTTGCCTTAATAAGCAATAAAACAGATGAGCTGATAAAAATGTGCCCTACCAAAGAAGGAAGGTTAGCAAAGCAATTCTTGTACACTGAAATCTGAAAAAAGAGCGTGAGGTGTGAAGAGAGGAAATAAAGATAGACCGCTGTAATCAACAGGGAGCATGAAGAAGAAAAACAATTCTAAAAAGAATGCAGAATGAAACAGAAAGTATCACACGTTATCTTTTTCAAGCAGTGAGGAAAAAATGAGCAAGTAAGTCAGCAGGAAGAACTAAGACAGGTGCCACATCCATACCCATGAAATACCTACAGCTGACACTGATTCAATTCAATTGATTCAAAATTCTTCCATCCAAATCAGAAATCAAACTATAAACATTTACCATCTTTTCAAAAGAAAATGTTTTATAATTCTCTTTTGGAAGAGACATTTACTTAGTATGATTTACTAAGTAACATTTATCTTGAAAAGTTAATTTAACAACTCATAAAATTCAAATCAGCTGTTCCATGTTCAATTGTCTTTTTTTTTTTTTACATTTAATTTGTAATCTTTCTTTGGTGGCGAACCAAAGTTTTGATCTCAGTTTGAAAAAATATAATGGTCAATCTGTGAAAATACTTCGATTTCGCTCCCTAAACAAATATTTCATCTGTTCCACTAAAGGAATTCTAAGGTCAGTTCAGGAAAAATACTCCGCTTACAAACAATGTGACTGGGATACACTATTTCAGTCTTGATTTCTCAGTGGCAGAAAGTGGCCAGTGATGATCAATAACAGATATTAGATGATACTATGGCTTTCCTCCTACATTTTTTCCCTGCTTATCCAGTTCACAAGTGTTCCTGCCAAACCAATTTTTACCCAGGGTCTTCTTTCCTAACAGTTTGTAAGTCAAATTTAAATCAAACAGACTGAAAATAAATACTAATAACTATTTTCCAAAAGAGAATATTAATAAATTTTGGGTAAAGAACTTCTACCATTTGTTTTATGTTTTATACACGTGCTATGAGATTTTCCTTTATTAGCTCACAGTCCCATAACCAAGTATCAAGCTAGTAAAATTACTATATATATCTAGCAATTTCATTATTCATTATCTGACCTGAACCCATTGTACTTTGTAGCTGTGACAACTGCAATGGGATAAATAGAAGAGGATGGGGAAATGTTGATTTTATTGCTTAGTGCCCGAGGATGAGGAAACAACTAGGTTAGAATTTAACAGAATGATAATGATACTTTTGGTTTACATGAGTATGGAGGTAACTCTCTGATCACAGATACATAATACTGAGTTTTAATATTGGAGGCATCACACCCTACTTATGTTGAATAAAAAGCACCTTTCTTTCCAAAAGCTCTACCTGTCCAACAAACGCAGAAAAAGCTTTGGTACTGTCACGGCCAGCAGCTGCTGAATGGTAGAGATTCACCCATTCCCTCAGAAGATATTCTGCCTTCTCCCTCAGGCCTGGAGGATCATCATACTCTGAGGCTTGAGAGATCCCAGAATGCATCATAAAGTTAGGGCCTCCATGAGCACGATCAATCATTGCTTCGTAGTTGGATCGCACTACTTCCATCAGCTGGGGCAATCTAGTACAATAAATCCGGAGTGAAAACCAGTCTACTCACGGTGGTGATTTCACAGATAATACAGCTGGACAGTTTGCTTATTTTAACAGAAACCACAGAGTGATAACCACAATCACTTCTGTATTTAAACAAAGTTATCCTTAGTCTCTTCTTATCTGCTTCTTAGGACGGCATAAATTATACAAACGATTGACCTCAGTTGAATCACTTCTTGACAAAAAATAAAAAGGTGTCAGTCAAAATGGAGCTGATGTTCACATTTAAAAATATATTCACTGCATGTCTTTAAGATGTTATTTTCATTTTACATAAGAAAAAGTTTCTGGAAAGGGGGGAAATAAGTTGACTTGCCTAAAATCCGAGAGATTTTTAAGTGTCAGAGTCAAGGCTTAAGAGCACAGGATGATCTTGACACCAGGTCTAGCACCATACATACTGCTCTACACCATGAAGGTTTGGTGGTCAAACTTTCATATTTCAGGGGACATTACCAGGCCTCACTAAGATTCCCCACGTTATTGGTAAAGCAGTTATGAACTTCACTCCTCGTTGACTACTAAAAACACACAGGGATCATGAAATATTTCATTCTCACCCTTCTGGAGCATTGCCTCTGGAATGAGCATTAATCCTCATGAGCGTTTCAATGGTATGGAACAGATCTGCCTCAGTAACATGGGTAACAGTCCTTTCATCCACCAGCAGGATTTTTACTAACTGCATAGCAAATGCCACAGCCATGTAGTTTAAACCATTCTCCATTGACTAGCAACACAAAAAGCACAATAAGAAAGACTACATTTAGAGCAAACACACTTCTCAACTACCAGAACTCTTTTTCCTATTTAAGTAAATTCCTTCATACCTGAGCTAGGTGAAGGTCATATTGTTGCATATTAACCAAATGATTGCGAATTAGCAAATCCACAGCTTCCACATTGTATTTATATTCATCCCGGCATTCAATTAGGCACCTGGGGGAAAAAAATCAGTATTTATCCAAATAAGCTTAATCAAACATTGGCCATCTAGCAGGTTAAAATAAAAAGTCCATTTTATTCAATGGTAACTTTGATACCACATTAGATCAAAATGCCTTGAAAACCAACTGCAAATCAGAACCCAAGTTTCAAAATAGTCAATAATGAAGTATGACAACCCAATGCTAAAACTCAAGCTTTGTTCTCAAAGACTAGAAAACAAAGTTTTGTCTTCATTTAAGACAGTAAAATATCTGTATTATGAACACCACTTGTATGAAATCACTGAAATTTTAAAAAAACAAATGATCTACAACTTATTCCCCCCTAAAAGGACTTTGTTTTCTGAATCCAGGTATCAGATGAAAAAAATTCAGAAATCAAAGTTTTTTATTTACTTTCCAGAAAAAAAGGGAAACCTCTGGACATAAAGGCGGCTATGCATGTGGGAAGGCAGTCCAGTAAATATTACTAAGATGGCTACTGACCTTGTAATCTGTTTGTTACACCATGGAGACCCATATGCTCGGCCATCTTGAAGAGCTTTTAAAACCAACAGGTGGCATTCCCTATAGCGCAGCAGTAGGTCAGCATCAGCACCACTTGTGGCATCTAGTAAGCCCTCCACAGCCTATGGAAGGTGTTCAGAAGGATGAAAAATAAGGTGCTCAGGCCAACTATCAAAGCCAGAAGTTGAACCTTCATGCAAATCACAATGTACTGTCTAAAGCCTTGAATTAAAACTCTCTTAACTCAGAAAAATCCTTTCATGAATCTAATGCACATATACTGTGATTCCTAATTATTGCTCATTCTATGTATGTCCTTCATTGTCCTAAAAGTTTCCACTGTCCCTACATAACCAAAATGTATCACTTTCCACCTTCCTACCTCATCCCATGATCCAAGTACTTGGGTACCAGGATCAACCTGTCCCTCAAAATCAAAGAACTATCTTTTAAAATTTCTTCATCATTTTTTCAGAAAAATCTTACCTAATGGGTGATACTTTGTTATAGTCTAATCAATTTCTAATAACCATTATTGAATTTGGTTCATATTCATTTTTTTAAATCTTAAGCAAAACTTGAGTAATGATGTTACAGGTCATAAGATTAAGAAAACCTGATATTTTTCTAAAAGTAACAAATTAAGAACTAACCTTCTGGAGCAATCCAAGAGCAGCAATGGCATCCCGAGAGTTTCGAGATAACACCACAACCTCCAAAAGACTTCTAAGAGCCTGCGCTTGAGGATTCATAGCCAAAGATGGTGGGATGGCATGTAGGTGCTGCTCCAGTTCTGTAATGCACTTATCATAAATCTGAGCTACATCATCGGTTGCCCAGGCTTGCTGTTTTAGATAAGGGAACAACCAAAAAACAAGATAAGCCACACTTTTAAAGGTTTTTCATTGATATATGTAGCAACTGAAAAGTTTATTACTTCTTTTTTCCTGTCAAAATGTAGAAGGGCTCTTCTATTCCCACTTCCTGAACTATTCAGTTTTAATGCCATTTGGTGGGTGGTGCAAGCCAAGTATAGGAGAGAGTGGCTATTTCACTTGACGGCCAAGTCTGACAAATAACAATATAATCAAGTGATCAAAAACAGTATGAAAAATAATGGGATAGGATGAGAGTAGCACTTGTGGCATCTAAAAATCTCTCCAGAGACTATGAGAGTACTACTACAAACCATGGGAAAAATAGTACTCAGTCCAACCTACAAACCTGATAGGGTTAAGAATACAGCATCATCTCTATGATATGCCTATCCAGGATACACTATCTGAATCTAGTCATATGAACATGATGGACAAACCCAAATCAAGCCATCGGGGAGAAGCTGGTCTATAATCCTCGAAAGTGTCAAGGTCATGAAAGAAAACAAAAAAACCGGAGAGCCAAATCAGAGTAACCTGAGGTAAATTAAAAAAAAAAACAAAAAACAACTAAACAAAATGTGATTTTGACACACATTTATGTTTACTATAATAACACAATTCTGATACACTTCAAAAAAGTACTCTACTCTAGGGATTAGAGAGTATTAATATATCAGTGTTAATTTCTTGATTTCCATAGTTGTATTATGGTCACGTAGGGAACATGAATGGCTTTGTAGGAAACACAGAATAAAGTGACTCAATGTAGACATTAAGGTCAACAAATGTTCAAACAGTTGGGAGAAAATGTCCTCCTCTACATTTTCAACTGTTTTATAAATAATGTTCTAAATTTTATAAGATCTTTTTACAGGGTAAAGAGGAAAACTATAAGGTCATCATGCAAATCTCTAGTTGGATCAAGTATGATAATTAAACCAGCATCATGGATTTAAAAATAAAACAACTCCCCTGTATGTCATGATGATCTGATACAAAAAATACTATGCTCAACAAATGTGAGTACATATTCCCCCTCTAACTTAAGCTCCCAGGAAGCAAATGATAAACTGACAAAACAGTCGAATTAATGGTGGAACACTCAATTTAATCCAACGCGAGTATTTTACCTTCATGGGTTGAGCTAAAAATCCTGTGGGTTGACTTAAATCATTCGTAGGCAAGAAGCCAGGCACATTACGTGCAAACTCTTCATAAACAGCCAACTGCTTTGGGTCTACACCACCAACCTGGGAAGAAGAAAACCTTTTTTGACAGGATGCCCTTCACAAAGGAAAAATTTTCTGAAAGTGGAATCTCTACATGTGAGTAAGCACAGGGGTTCTGCAAAGGGACACAGGAGTAACACAACATACATAGCAGACTGAGTACAAACGAATGCTGCAGTTCAGAGAGCTTCCCATTGCCCTGAATCCTGTCAGTCACTCTTACGAATTCATGAAGAAAATTTTCCATGGGAAAATGCTGCAGATATTTTCCTCAGAACTGGTAAAAATGATTTCTCACCAATAAACAAGTAGCAATAAAAACACAAGTACCAGAAGGAAGATCAAATAGGGAAACAATAACTACCTGGCACATAAATTCTTTACAATAGTGCTTCAACAATGAGAGGGACCAAGAGTGGGAAGGAGGACTGTCTATTTCTATTTCTACCAAATAATAGCCTTTAGATGAAATGCCATGAAGAGAAGATTATCTCTGCTGTCCTAAACATGTAAGGAGTTTAAGCAAAAAGAATATAAAACAAAGACAAGGCAGGTAGAGATAAGAGTTCCCAGATTCTCACTTTCAGTCTTATTTGCTCTGGCATCCGCTCAGCTTGATATGTTAACACAACAGGATCACAGTACCTGCGCCCTTCTTGTCTAGCATGTTTTCTCAGCTCAAATTCCTGCAAATAAAAAAAGTAACTGAGGTTCATGTTATGAGGCACTTTCTTGAACAGGGAATAAAACACCTAAAGGACAAATGCTAAACACTTACAGTTGCTAATCTCTTGTCCATCTCAGGGCCTGCTTTTTCTACTGCAGTCTTCTGAATAAAACAACAAGCTAATTCACAATTGTCCTGAGCTAACTGAGCAGCTGCCTGATCCATCATTTCCCTTTGTTGTGGGGATGCAGTCTATTAGAAGGGGGAGAGACAGAAAGGAGAACATTTAAAGTTTTCTTTGGATAGATTAAGATAAAAAACCAGATAAAAGGAAATGCAGTGCTTACACAAATGACTTTTTCAAGTTCTGACTCTAGTATGAGTCATTAGCTATAATCTCAAAATAGTCTAACAAGTTCATCTATAACATGAAAATATCAGTCACCATAAACATTTCAACAGCTATTGTGAAGATAGTGAACAATACGAAACAGTGAAATAGCAAACAAAGGCATTATTAACTGTGACATCTAACATGTAAAAGTGAAACTGAGCTACTTTAAGAGAAGAGTGCCTTTGTATAAAAATAACAGCCTATTCAAGCGCTTTAATTTAATTCTTCTTGGCAAACAGAATTGTTACCTTACGCGTTTTTAAATAAAATATCACTTATTTAAACCCAATAAATATCCGGGTATCTACTACCCACTAAACACGGTTAGGATAAAACAGTGAGCTAATAAAATAGCATGCACCTCCTCGCAGAATCTACAATCTAAGAGGAAGGAAGACATCAAACAAATACGGTTACTACCAGAGTGACAATGCCTACTGCTACAGGCAAACAAAAAACTCTTTTAGACATGCAGTAGTAAGTTTTGTATTACACCAAGGAAACAATCAACTTACACGAAGGGCTGAGGCAAAACTGTTTTTGAGGTTGGTAGATATGCTCATGAGCAAAGGTTCCCTGCAAGTAATCATAGCCATCCCAGCTGTCAAGTTACGCATCATATGATGAGCTGCTATTCTCATTCGAGATTCCTCAGAATCCAGGGCAAAATCCTTCCTGACTATTTGCTCACAAGTAGTCATGGCAATCTTAATTGAACGATCCACCACAGGATGGACCAGCTCTTGGACAGCCCGTTCAATTGCTTGGCGTACACACTGCTTCAACTGTGGATGGGCCTGAAACAAGGGAATCTATGTGGGGAAAAACAAGTTAAATCATCACTTGCTTAAATGAAACCATCTAATTTCTATCAGTAATTGCACCCAGGACTTTGGAATTATTGCAAGGTTAGCTACCAATTTCCACCTTCAATTAACCAATGAAAAGCTCAGGAAACAGAAAATGAGCTACAAAATAGGGAGTAGTGTTCGATATACTTTGTGATACACGATAACAAATGTCTTTCATTTAAAAAATTTTTAAGTTGAATGGGCAAATTGTTCATTACAAGTAGCATTACCTGCTTAAAGACACACTACCTAGATAAAATTTAGATAAAATTTGTGGCGCAAGTATTCTTAAAGAAAATAACTTCTTCAGCAGTGTGTGAAAATGCAAAAAGAATCAACTTTACAGAGAAAATGCCTTATATAAAAACTACTATTTATACAAATATTCCTCAAAATATCCAACATTTTACAGTACCCATAAAGCCTTTTTTTCCCACTTTTAAAGAGTTTCTACTTCTAATTTCTTGCCTCTGGTATAAACTATATAGTAATATTCACTCGGTCTCCTCACATGACTACATTTGTAAGGGTATACTCCCCTAGAAACTAAGTACCACACTTGGGGATGGGGTAAAGACCAAGTCAAAATAATCTTGTTGAAATTCTTTTGGGTCCAGGCCTCCAGGTGACACAAGGGGGTAAGTCTCAGCACTATCAAAACTATTGGCAGCCACTGCAGCAAGGGTTTGACCCCCAGCCAGGGAGCTGACCCACTGCTTCCCTTAGCAGTGTATTTCAGTAGATCTGCCTGTTCTACTCCCCACACTGTCTCTGCCTCTCCCCTCCCGCTCTCCCGTACCTCTGGCCTACACCCCAGCTCTTTTATGCATAAATAATTTTTAAAAGATTTTTTTTAATTCTTTCGGGTCCTTCAAATACCAAAGCTCAATGTATTGTTACTCCTGTTATTTGTCAACATTTTCAGTTTCTGAAAAACAAAAATCATGAAAACTCCAATTACCTGACTCTAAGGCAAGCAAGTGTTAAGCAGAAAAAACACTGAAGGTAGTAAAGTGTCACCTGGATTATAAAGAGCAAATACTACCTTTAGGTATAAGAAAAAAGACTGATAGGATGTTATTTGTTATGACCTTCGATAGGACTGCTTCCAAAAGAATTAGACCACTGAAACGGAACTGAAAGCACTAAGTTCCACTTCACAACCTTAACCTACAGGTTTCATAAGCACACAAGCACCCATGAATGGGCACACGCGTGCGCGCGCACACACATGGAGGAATCAGCTCACTTCCAGCTAGCAACAAAAAGAAACAGCCTAGTGCAAAGCTAAACAACAAAAACAAAAAGAATTATGCTACACACTAAGGATCTCCAGATTTAATTTTACTATTATGGGTTTTAGATATGAGGAACTAATATAAATAATGTCTAGTCACATGGTTTGAGAGAAGGGAAAAAATTCTCAGTTGTAAATCAAGTGCTCCAATAATGTCTTTTGGTACAACATGCATGAAAAAAAATTCAATCATGGCTAATGCCATTGTATCCTGACTCACTTAAAGTGGCAGTTTACTAGAACCTATCCTCAAAATTAAGTGAGAACTTAAGTTAACTACACAACAGTTCCCAATCTCTGTATCCTCTGCAACAGGAGCTTACAACATAGGAATCCAGAGAAAAAGGGAAGAGACGGTGATCAGTCTACGCGTGACAAAGCGGGTAATGGGGGAAAGGGTAGTGTTTACTTACTGTTGGATTTAGAGTAATGTGTGGTGCCAGGCCTGCAAGGGAATAGACATTGATGTCATGGTAGCTGTACTGTGGCTGTGGTGGAACCGTGGCTGTACAGGTGGTACTGGTAGCCGGTGTTGTAGAAGTTGCTAAATGTGAAGAGATTAAAGCAGCAGCTGATTAAAAAAACAAAGGGAGGGCCATGCCACATTAGCAGACCAAAACCTTGTTCGATTATGCTTTACCACAGATGTCTAATTTCAAACTAGGCTGTCTCCTGGTGAAACCAGGGGATTCTTAGATCTTGAGGGCTAAGAGGAAAAGAACGGCTGGTCTATTCTAACCACAACTCCTAATTATTCAAAATCCCTACAGTATCCTCCCTACATCTCCCATCCTCTTGAGCCAGGAGTGTATTTCAGTAGATCTGCCTGTTCTGCTTCCCATAGTCTCTGGTGAATCCCCTCACCCCCAACCACTATACCTCAGGCCTACACCCCAGTTCTTACATGCATAAAAAAATAAAAATAAACCTTTTTTAAAACAAAGAATTTAAGGGCCTCCCCGGTGGCGCAGTGGTTAAGCGCTGCGCTGTGGAGCTGTCGGCAGCGGTGACGCGAGTTCGACGCCCGGCTGGGGAGAATCCCACATGGTGTGGCAGACCTCTCCTGCCTCGCCCGCTGCTCCCCTCAGCAGTGTATTTCTGACCTGCCTGTTCTGCTACCCGCTCTGTCTCTGGTGAACCCTCTCGCCGCCCCACACCTCTGGCCTGTACCCCAGCTTGTATGCATAAATAAATAAATCTTTTTTAAAAAAAAAGAATTTAAGTACGCAAAGTTTCAGCACACACAAACATGGGACAAAAAACCTTGCTATATGCATGGAGATTACTACTTAAGAGAATACTCTGGTCAAGAGAGAATTATAATACTTACTTGTGGTGGTGATGGGGGGGAGTTCTTCTGGCTGCTTAACATCTTTTTTTGGAGCAGAGAGCTGCTCATCTAAGTTCTTCAGGCGATCTTTATCCTTTAGGAGGTTTCCAGGTTTCAGTTCATTGATATCTAATGCAAGGTTCTTGCAGAGGACTTCGATCTCAAACTTCAAGTTTAACTGCATAATTTCAATATTTGATTAGAATTTTTAAAATAAAAATTGAGCTTTATTCATTATACTACTTTTCCTCAAATACCCTAATTTTCCTTGAAATTTCATAATGTGAAAGTAGAGAATATTCTAAAGAATAAAGAAGGATAACGAATTTACCTTCAAGTCATGTTCTTGATGAAGCTCAGCCAATACATTCATAATTGCCATTGTCCAGGGGTTGGGTGGCCTAAAAACCTAAAGAAAAACTATTACGTTAAACTTCAATCTTCAATTTATATTGTTTAGAAACAGTTCAAAACTAAGCTCTACATTTTAATTTGTATTTCTTAAAATATTTAAGCACTTATACATATCCATGGCTATAATAAAACCTCCAGTCTTCCTATCTACATATAGAAGAAAAACACCAAAACCCAAAACCATGCATTACAATCAGTTCCATAAATCTATTCTGATCTGAAGATGAAAATTCAAGTTAATAAGGAAAACTGAACTTGCTTTATGTTTTTAAGAATAAAGGATATGATCTACCAATATTGCACTAAAAAGTCAAATTAGCCATCAACAAAACATTAAAATGTACTCACCACACTACGAATGCTGGACTCTAAGACTTTGGCGACAAAGGGCACTACGTAGAGTAACTCTTGCTGTCCTTTAACATAAGCTTCTAGCAGCAAAGATTTTACATCCAAGTCCTAAAATAAAAATAAAGATATTTTTAAAAGCTAGGAATATACTTTAAAACCCTTCACTACATCCCAAAGAAAGGCATCTTGTCAGAGTTGTTCTAAAAATACGAATCAATATGACAACTAACTCTTATCTTACAAAAAAGGGAAGAAGTGTCAATTTTATATTAATGACTTGTTTATTCTGCTAATTGATATGGGGCCATGAGAACATAATAGGATTCAATATATGGGCCAAATATATTTCTCATAAAATACCCAATAATTATTAAAATACTCTCAAATAAAATCAAAAGTTTCAGATACAATATGCTGTATAAACATTCTCAAGTTTTATGAGTCTTTAGTGGGAACTCACAGTATGCAAGATGGGTTTATTTTTAGCTAGTGTGATCATTCCTAGCCAATGTCCCAAGTTCTTCAGCAAAGAGCGATCAGAGAAATTGGCTGCAGCTTTATCAGAGGTCAGGAGCACCTGAAATAGTGTACAGTAAGTAAGTATGAAAATTTGCTTAAGAGAAGAAAATTCTCAACTAAATGTTTGAAAATTCCATTACTTTAAAAACAAGCCATCAATTCTGATAACATGCTCCTAAATTAGATCTAATTCACATATTAGGGCAATATCGTCTACTGTGTTCATTAATTAATAGTGCCTTAAAGTCCTTACATTTTATTCTTTGAAACTATAAAATACAACATACACAAGATTAAGAATGTCATGTTTGGGCACGGAAAAGTATAAAAACTTAGAGCTTTATGTTTGAAATAGGTCCAATTGCAAATCTATTTTGAAGAGCTAAATTTAATTAAAATGAAGACTTTAGCTTTGTCTTGTAAGTGCTTTAAGACAACAGGTTGGGGCCTTCCTGGTAGTCTAGGGGTTAAGGCTCAGCGCTATCACTGCAAGGGCCTCAGTTAGCTCCCCAGCCAGGAGATATGGCACAGCAGACCTTGCCTGCCGCTCCCCACTCTGTCTCTGGTGAATCTTCTCACCCTCCACACCTCTGGCGTACACCCCAGTTCTATGCAAAATGTCTTTTTTTTTTAAAGATTTATTTATGTATAAAAGCTGGGGTACAGGCCAGAAGCGTCAGGTGGCAAGAAGGTTTAACACAGACAGAGTGGGGAACAGAACAGGCAGATAGACGGAAATACACTGCTGAGGGGAGCAGTGGGTGAGGCAGGAGAGGTCTGCCGCGCCATGTGGGAATCTCCCTGGCCAGGCATCAAACTCGTGTCGCTGTTTCCTACAGCTCCAGAGCTCAAGGCTTAACCGCTGTGCCACCAGGGAGACCCCTATGCAAAAAGTCTTTTAAGATAACAGGTTTATGTAACCAAGACTGCAGTATCTATTGCTATCTTTAGCACAACTCAGGTCTCTATACATCTCTGGAAACATCTAAGATAACTTCCTAAAATACAGTATATTATACTGCTTATACACATCTCAAACTTCCAGAAAATCTAAGCCATTTTATTAATTTTCTAAGTTTTTGCTTTCCTCAGGGGTAGAGAACCATCACCATCAGTAAGTTTATGGTCCCCACACATCCCCCTACACTACATGGTACCTCTTAATCTTTGACTATATTCAAATTTTTGTCTAAAAGAAAGGATCCTGAGGGCCTCCCCGGTGGCTCAGCGGTTAAGCACTGCGCTGTGGAGCTGTTGGCAGCGGCGACGCGAGTTCGACACCCAGCCAGGGAGAACCCCACATGGCGCAGCAGACCTCTCCTGCTTTGCCCACTGCTCCCCTCAGCAGCGTATTTCTGATCTGCCTGTTCTGCTCCCCGCTCTGTCTCTGGTGAACCCTCTCGCCGCCCCATGCCTCTGGCCTGTACCCCAACTTGTATGTATAAATTAAAGAAAAAAAAAGAAACAAAGAAAAAAGAAAGGATCCTGAAATTTTGCTCCAGACTATGTGGAAACTATCAGAAATCCCAACCATTCTTTCTATTAAATAAAGGCTGAATATAATGATGTTCCTTAACTCTGTATAGCAACAGCTGATTGGCAGAGTGTCAGCTGTGCGAAGAAGAGCCAGAAATGCTTTTGCACTACAGCGTAACCAAGAATGGGGGAGAGTCCCATCCACAGTTTAAATATAGTGCTGGTTCCTAAGGCAATGTCCCAAGCTAATCAGCAAATAATGATCGCAGCTGTATGCTGGTTCAAACTGATTTCTCAAAAAGCTATTCCTGAATTAAATTTTATGAAACAAGCATTATTTCAATAGGATGAGTTTGACAAACCACTGAGAGTCCAAACAGCTATTCTACAAACAGATCTAGAGTTCAGAGGTATCTGCATTTTAACATTTAAGTGACAACACTTGTTGCAGCACTGTTTTTAAAACAGCAAAAGTTATGAACCACCTAAAATTCACATGAATTTTAACTCCATAGAGCGGACTTCTATAGGGCTGTTTAAAAAAAAAAAAAGGAAGGAATAGACCTAAAAGTACATTGCAAGTAACAACAAAGCAAGGGGTGATGCCATTCAAACAGTTAACATGTAAAGAGGTATTGTTTATGTGTAACAGATGATAAAAATTTAAAACCATGCAAGGAATGTTGAAAACTAATACAGAAGAGTGGTTATTTTCAAGGTAACAGTACAGAGAGTTTAGAGTTTTTCGGTAACAAACAAAAAGGATTCATTCCTTCAGGAAAATTACTTCTCGATCTGAAATGAACTCTACGGCAACTTTCACAGATACCTAATATAGATAAAAAAGGCGTGGGAAAAATAGCAAGCACCTTAACAATCTACCTCAACAATCACAAATTTCCAAAGTCACAGCAGTAATTGAAAATGAAGTAAAAGAACTCTTACTTTAATATTTCTATAGGTTTCATTTAGAACCATCTTGTTAAATTCAGGATTCTTCAGTGTGTCAAGGAAATTTGAATATAGGCTATGAAAGTTTGGCTCAATACTGACTCTCTTCATAACCAGGTACTGTGAAACCCAAGGCATAAATTCTTCCTTCACAGTTTCCTTTAGTTCTTCAACCTAGTTAATCAACAGAATATGGGAAGTACACAAAATGTTAAAATATGGTTTCATACTTTCTTTCTGTGAACTAACTTTAGCACATAGCCCTTTGCATAATTATACAATGAACATCACACTTCATCTTCCCATGGCAGAGATGCTCTGAAGTATAGTGTGTTCAGTTCCACATTAGTTACAGAGTTAGTCATGCCTCCAACTGTGGGGAATATAGTCACTCTCAGCTTCAAAATTATAAAACATGTAGTTTCTCAACCTCATCTTACCCCACTCTCCACTCCATTTGACCAAAAGAGAGTAAATTAGTCATTTACAACTTGCCATTAACAGAACTATCACCAGAGCTATGTTTCCTAAATTTCCATCTCCAGGAATCATCTGTTAAGTCTGTAACTACTCTTCTAATTCTGGTAGGATTTCTGAAAGATAGTCTTGTGTTGTATCTTCAAATTCATTTATTAAGGTAACCTGTGGCTAAAACAGGTAATTCCAAATGTCTTGGCATATAACCTTATAAAGCAAACATAATTCCTTATGTCTTTCAAAGCCTACCTCAGTTATCAGGCACCTAATAAATACTCTGTATTATCCCTGGGAGGAAATGAGTTAAGAACAGAAGTACTGGTGAGACCCACCATCATTATGATATCAAGGTTGTTTCTGAAAGCCTGTAACTCACTGTAAAACAATACATTTAAAACAAGTGTTATTTAACGGCTACCGAAACCACAACCAATAGTGGTATACTCATATTCCCTTCATTTTGCTTCTATTACCCTCTACCTTTACAGCAGAGTATTAAAAAGGGTGCAGAACATAAAAAAATAACTCCTCCAATTCATTATGGAAAACAAGAGTGCATACATAGTGATATTACATCATGCTCACCTTTTGAGTCATATTTGACTGTGAGAGATTGTTGAAGATAAAAGCAATTTTCTCTTGAATGTTTTCTGGGGGCTCCACAATTCTCTCAGTTTGATCTGTGGCCACAAGCAATGTATCTATATTTGTAGTATTAATAGAAGGCTACAGAAATAAAGTACATAAAATAAACAAATTGAAATACTGGCTTGACAAATCCCAGAAAACAATGTAAACAAATTTCTTAAGTACAAAAATGCAAGTGGTGTGTGTGACAGTACATTGTAAAAGTTTGGCAAGGATCTATGTTGATCTATTTATAGTGGCTGCCTCTGGGAAATATGGGAAGGGAAGATATAAAGGGCCAAATGCTGGTCTTTGGATCCTTTTTTAGCAGGCATGTGTTACTATTTATAATAAAATTAAAATACTTGGTCACTACTGGATTTACTACAACCAAACAATAAATCCTGGAAAGGAAAACAGATAAACCTACTTACTGGCACATCTTTCTTAAAGCTGACTCCGGTTGGCCTGGTGACTGTAACCGTTTTAGCAACAGTGGTGGTTGTCGAAGTGGTTACCATAGTGCTAACCTGACCAGCAAGGGGAGCTTTTGCTGGAATCTGGGCCTGAGCCTGGGCTTGAGCCAGTGCAATACTTCCAGGGGTTGTGATAGAGCCCTGCATTTTCACAGGAGGATCTCTAGACTGCTGTCCATACTCAATATACTATAGGGATAAGGAGAGGGAAACACATTAATAAAGAGTTAATAGGAATTGAGTATTTTGAATTACATTCCCCTTGCTTTTGAAGGTGGTTAGTTATCATTTCAGATTACTTTTGTTCATTTATCTATCTTCTCCCTACTTCTTGCCATATCCTAGCCCCTATTCCCATAAAGAGAACACACAAGTGAATACCATGGCCTCCTTAGGAGCTAAAATATTTGAATGAAGGAATCTAGCAAAACAAGTTCCCAAAAAAGGACCTACAGATGCCTATACATAAAATTCTTCAAATCCCTTAATATGTAATCCTCATAATCAAAACATTTATCTAGTAAACTGATCTCTTATTTGTTTGCTGATAAGAAACCTAAGGCCTAAAAATCAGACTGCAATGAGTTATGTCTCTCAGTAAAGCTAGTACTACAAAACAAAAACACAAATGTATATAGACAAGTCACCTGGAGGGTAAATAATGATATTCTAGGAAGTTTCTCTAGTCCTCCCCTCTCCCTGTCCCACTTCACAGCTGTGCACGAGAAAGGACATAGGATTCCCAATACTATTTAGTCTTTACCCGGCAAAACAAAAACTACTGTCTATACATACAACAACTTTATTCAAAGGACAAAATAAAGCAAGCACAGTGTTTAAACTGGCCAAATATAGAAATATAAACAATGACCGCACACCCTCTCTCTGGCTATGTTGCTACACGTGAGTACTAGGGACCAATGACCACTGCCATGTGTCATCATTTCCACAACTTCTCTCTCCAAAGCCCACATTGCCCAGTTCTGAATTCCAAATATATTTGACTGTGGTTGGCTTCTGGCCAACAATTCTTCCTATCTTTTAAAAATCTGCTTTCCTGTATAGTTTGTAGTATGTTAATTTCTGCCTATTCCCCTAACCTCCCCCTCACTTAACTGAGTAAATCCTGCCTCCCACACTCCACTGATTCCTAGGTTAAGCCATCACAATAACTCTTTTTTCTAATATACAAATCCAGCATGATGAAGCAGAAAACACTGGAGTAAATTTGCATTTAGAATTACAGTAGAATCAAATACTGACTTTTGATTCGTTAAAATGGATATTATAAAGCCATCTATCTGCTTTTTAATTTTTAAAAAGTAAAATAAAGTTAATCAATCTTCATGTTCTCTTTATAAGCTGACTGTGAACCAAAAGCAAGACAAGGGTATGAACAATGTTCACCAAGGAACCTCAAAATCAGTCACGAAAACAACAGTTTATGAATTCCATGAACCATCAACACAAGGTGGCTTGCAGATATATATTCTCTACATCCATTTCCTTCCACTTTAACAAGTGCCTCAAATAAATCTAAGGAGATGGTGGGACGGCTCTATTTTTATCAAACACTGGTATGCCTTGTATGAAACAACTCTGATTCATATTAACATGCAAATCACAGACTGTTTTTTTTTTATGACTTATTTTTAATCTAAAATTTCCATTTCAGAGCCTTCTTGGAATCAGGGAGGAATTATCCTAACAATATTAAATGATACTTATTATTTAATAGTATTAGACTAAAACTCTTTTACAAAATCTGCTTAAAAAAGGTATCATCCAATGACTTTTTTTTCATGGGTTATTAGTAAGCAGCAAAATAAGCAACAATCATTATCATTAATGACTAAGAATTCTCAATACCACTTCTGGCAAACTGAAAATCAACAGATAAATTCTCCAACTACTAGAGAGGTTTTAGGTTTTAAAGATACTTACCTCCTGTAAATGATGTGGAAACTGCATAAAGTGACTGATAGAAGCCAAGTGCTGACAATACTGTGGATAGTCCTTCAATCTGCCAACAAAACCGTTCATTCATCATTTCATTTAAGAACAAAAGCAGCACTATTAACAAAAATTTTCTTCCAAATGCTACTGTGGGCCATCTCTCCCATTCTACCTATGAAATACCTTATTTAAAGAGAATGTCAAAGAGAACACAGAAGTAGGAGGGGAAAATATTTATGAACTTCATTCCTTTTACATTAGAAAGTGGTATTTTTGGTTTTTAGAGGTAATATTTTACTCAAAATTATAGTGAACCACTAAAACACCTGTCTGGAAACATCTCTAAATGTTAACTGACAGGTAAATGGAAAAACAATTTGTAGTTAACCCATATAATGAAATACTACTCAGCAATAGAAAGAAACTACTGAAATATGCAGTGACAAGAATGACTCAAAATCTTCATGCTGAAACTACTCAAAATAATAGACCAGTTCAATAAAGTAGCAGGATACAAAATCAACACACAAAAGTCAGTAGCATTCCTCTATGCAAACACCCAATCTGAAGAAGATGAAGAAATTAAGAAATCCATCCCCTTCAAAATCGAAACCAAAAAAATCAAATATCTGGGCATAAATCTAACAAAAGACATAAAGGACTTATACAAAGAAAACTACAAAACTCTGTTGAAAGAAACAGAAGAAGACACAAGAAGATGGAAAGGCATCCCTTGTTCATGGATTGGAAGGATTAACATTATCAAAATGGCAATCCTACCAAAAGCAATTTACAGATTTAATGCAATCCCAATAAAAATCTCAACGACATTCTTCAAAGAAATAGATCGACTACTGATGAAATTCATATGGAACCACAAAAAACCTCGCATAGCTAAAGCCCTCCTAACTAAAAAGAAAGAAAACGGAGGAATTTCACTCCCTGATTTCAAATTAT
>PVIJ01013687.1:0-36153 GCA_004024925.1 Scalopus aquaticus | reverse complement strand
TTAACCCACTGTGCCACCAGGGAGGCCCTAAAAGGAGTGTCTGAGTGTCTTTTGTTCTAATGAAGCAACTCTCAGCGGGGGCCTGGTGGCTCCTTGGGGCTGTTTACTGGAAATATCAAGTTTTTATTAGGAACTTGGAGCATTCAGCCTCCTCCCATCCGCCTGGGCGGGGCAAGAGGTTTGAGTTAGTGTTGGATCATGCTAGCTGATGGAGCCTGGGTAAAAATCTCAGCAGCATGAGGTACGGGGAGCTTCCGGGTGGTGGATACACAAACATGCTGGGAGGGTGGCACACCCCAATTTCATTGGGGGCAGAAGCTCCCATGCTCAGTCCACGTAGGGTACACTGGACATCACCCTATGTAACTCTTCATCTAACTGTTCATTCATAGCCTTTAAAATCCTTTGTAATAATTTAGAAATGTAATAAGTAAACTATTTTCCTGAGTCCTGTCAGGTGTTCTACAAATTATCAAATTTGAGGAGGGGGTTGTGGGAACCCCAATGTTTAGCCAGTCAGTCAGAAGCACAGGTGACAACTTGGGCTCCAGTTTGGCATCTGTAGTTTGGGGTGGGAAGGACAGAGGCCCTAACCTGTAAGGTCTGCACTAACTTCAGGCAATGTCAAAATTGAGTTGGTCTGTAGCTGGTGTTGAAGGATTGCTTGGTGTGGAAAACTGACACATCTGGTGGCAACATGTGTGAGAGCAAAGAGAACACAGGAGTCTTTTTCCAAGAAAATATCCCAACACTCCTAATACTAACTGTGCAAACTTGACCTGTATTGTCTTCAACTCTTGTCCAGCAAGATGAGAACATGAATGTCATCAACTGACAGGAAAGTCCTGAGCTTCAGGGAGCTGCTATATGTGTGCATTTTCTTCAATAATTCTATTATTAAAATTCAAACATACACAGAAATGGAGAAATGACACTGAACCTCCTGCCCATCACCAGCATCCAATTTATCAACTTATTCCCTATCTTATTCCCTCATGTTGCGGGGAGAAATACTGCAATGGGGCTGGAGGCACAGGGTGAAAGATTTCACCAGAGACAGAATGGAGACTAGAGCAGAGTTATTGAAATACTCCGTAAGAGAGCTGGGGGGGAGATAGGAGAGGTCTGCCCTGGAAAAAGGCTTTGAGGCTCTCTGCTATTCTCTATTTTCATGGGCTTTCTTACTTGGGGTGCCAGTTTGGACCAGTTATTTGCTGGGAGTTCTGGTCTGGGACACTGACCTTTGACACAGATGTGCCCTGGCCCTGCTTCTGCATTCATCATGGTCAAATCGATCAGCGTTAGGGCCTGGTTCCCATAGCAACCTTATCAATTCCCTTTATCTTTTCAAGCGCCTCAAACTTTTCTCCTGGGCAAGGAATGGGGTCTTGGTTTTTAATATTAATAATGATACCCCGATAATCGCATCCCATCCTTAACTTTACCTTAACATAATTTTGAGGCATATCCCAGACATCATGTGATTTCACCAGAAATATTTCATTAGGTATTTCTAAAGAAAAGGACTGCCTCTGTCACATTGCCTCTTTCTGTTTCTCTTTAACATAAACCTGTT
This sequence comes from Scalopus aquaticus, assembly GCA_004024925.1. Taxonomy (NCBI): domain Eukaryota; kingdom Metazoa; phylum Chordata; class Mammalia; order Eulipotyphla; family Talpidae; genus Scalopus; species Scalopus aquaticus. Next base: position 34,577 of record PVIJ01013687.1, on the reverse strand, counting down.
ATCATTTTAAACCGAAATTCCTTTACTATTAAGTATTAAAGGGCACACTTACCCTCAGACATTTTTTTTTTACAGTTTATTTGTTTGAATCAGGATTCAAAATAAGACCCATGTGCTATGATTGATCTGTTCTTAAATTTGTCAGTTCACATTTAGTTTGGACAGCAGCCCTTATTCCCTTTTACAACTGAGGAAATAGGGGATTAGGATGGCTAAGTTACTACTGACAAACCAAGCATCCCCTTGAGGAGGGTGGACGATGAAGGGGAAGCTGGAAGAGATAAATGCAGGACTGAATCCACACACACCAGACTCTACTCAAGCCTTGGGCACTAGTACCTCCTCAGTCTTCGTAGTGGGTGACCCCTTAGGCATCTGATACAATTGTTCACGCCTTCTTCTTTGAAAGCATTTCCACAGTTTCTAGGACATTCCCCCTGCCCTGGAGGACAGTCTCCATCCTCTGCATTGGGGGAAACCCGGGCTCAGCGCTTGCCCATCTTCTGCATCTATGTTCCTTCCTGGGTGATTTCCTTGCCCTGATGAGCTCCTAAATTGTTGCCCCCAGATCCCCCTCCAGTGTGCCTGACACATCTGTCAGATTGGACCCTCACTTCTTCCCTTGGTTTCTAGGGGTTCTCTTTGCTTATTTGAAGCCATATTCCTGAGCTCCCCAAGGATTGCCCAGTTCAGGACATGGCAGCCCCAGGCTTCTGTGGCTGGAGCAATTACTTTTTCTTTGACAGCCAGATCTGACATCTGACCTGTCCTGTCCATTCTACTCACAAGCCTCCTCTGGTCTGGTTCCCATTCCTGGATCAGTGGGGCAGCCTCTCAGAGGACTCTCCAGCCCAGCACCTGCCTCTTAGTCTGTTTTTCAAACAACAGCAAGCAGTGTAACCAGGGGCTGAAGCCAGAGGCTATTCTAGGTGAGGCCCCCTGGAGAGTGGTGCAGGTGAGGATGGAGAGGCCCAGGAGATAGATGGACAAAGTACCGTGGGGGTGGAGACTGACAGGAAATATAAAGGAAGGCAGAAGCAGCCTCCAGGATTCAGCATCTTTGGGAATGATTCAGTGTTTCTGGGATTTCAGCGTTTTTGGATCTTCAGCGATTTGGGGGTCTACCATTTCTGTCCCCATTATGCCGATCTTCCAGAAGGCTGTTGCAGGCCTCTAAAGGACATGGAGAGGCTTCCAGCAGCCAACCTCAGAGAAGAAAAGTTCGGAGGCTTTGCAGGTAGCTGAGAGACTGAAACTGTCCCCGGCTTTGCTGCTGTTACAGCCTGGAAGGGAAGGGGAAGACCCGGAGCAGGAGCCTCACTGAGCTGCATGCTTGTGGCTAGAAGTCCGGTCATTCAGCTGCTGCAGCTGCTGTTTCCGTCGTCGCTTGCATGGTGCTGTGCTGGGGCATCTCTGCAGCTCCGGTGAGCATCGCCTGTTACATCTTCTGCTGTCTTTGTGAGTTGGGTCCTGGCCTATAGTCTGGCCGCCACGTGCTTCAGGCCCTCAGTGGTGGGAAGACGCCATCTTAGAAGAGTGGCCTTTTGTTCAGGATAGGACTTTAAAACACTGGACACTGCTTCAGGTGGGGTAAACAGCCATTTGTGGCTTCAGTGACTCTTTGTTTTCCCTTGACAAATAAATTCCATTATTGTTTTTCTCTGAATCTGAGTAGACTTGCAATTGTGTGCACTGGTAAAGAACTCAGAGTGACCCATCAACTATTTGGGCACTGTCCTTGGCCAGTTTCAGTGGCCCTTCCTGCCCTGTATCAAGGGGTCTTGAGAAGACTGAGTGCGATCACATCCCAGCTTTGCTCAACACTCCTACTCTCTTCAGGGTACAAGTCTAAGTCCTTTCAGACCTTTCTGCCCCTCTCCTGCTCACTCTGTGCCAGTTCCTAGCTCTTCCTGGATAGTGTTGCACAGCATCAGGTCACTGCTTCCCCTGTGAGACCCCATCCCTATCCCGTTGGGGATCTTGTTGGGGAAAGCTTCAGAGGCACACTGGGCAAGGGCGAGCAGGCAAGACGCATTCCGACAATATGCTGATTACGCCCATATATGCACAGTATGTTTTCTTTATTTAATTGTTTTCTGTCTGTTTGTCTTGCCACCACAACAATGAAATGAAGGTAGAGATTTCTGTATATTTTGATGCCCCTGATCTTAAAACAGAGGTTGGCCCACAACACAAGTAACTGGTTGAGAGGACAGCTCTGAGACCAAACAGCCAATGGATAAATCATAGCTGTGCCTCTTACATGCACAAGTAACCTTGGAAGAAAATCTAAACTTCAGTTCTCTATGTGAAAGATGGGGGAAATGACAATAGTACCCATTCCATACAATTGGGGAGAGAACGGAAATGTGATGTAATAAATACACAGCACAATAGTTGGCTTATACAAGCCCTTCCTAAACTTCAGCATCTGAACTTATTAGGACTCCCCAACCCAACTGTACCTAGGCCCATCCCTTTCTAACTGCCTGGGCCCCTAACCATGGACACCCTCCTGAGGTCCCACCCCCACCCCTGCCTCCTCCAGTGAAGGACAAACCCTGACCCTGACCTGCCCCATATCCTGGGGCAGACTTTGTCTTTCTTTGTGACCTCTCAAAACCCTCCACCCATGGGCCACTGTCCATGAACAGTGGACAACCTCAGACATTTGACCAAACTTTCCAATCCAGGGCTGTCCTTGGTGCCAATAAACCTAAATGCTCCCTGGTTATATCTTTATTTCAATGATAACAGTAGTACATGGGAAAATGCATAAATACAAATATATTGGGTCTGTTTATTAAGGAATGCAATAATGTTAGATTCTGTCCTAATAGAGCAATAATAATTTGTGATGGAGAGAGTGGACAATTTTGTCAGCTTGCGTTGGAGTTTGGATCAGCAAACACTCCTCTTCTTGCAAGCCTTCAGGGCCGCTTAGTTTCACCCCTCTCCCATTTCCAACCACATTGAGCCAGGGCTGGACAAATGAATTCAGAGTCTTCATTTTAAGGACTCCCCTTTTCCATAATTAGGGCAATGTCTAGTGAGAGGGATCTGGGACTCTTTTCCACCCCTTTGCCAGACTTCCCACTCCGGACCCTGTCCCAGGTGTCTACTTCCCCCTCCTATTTCTTATGCATAGCACATTGCTTGTTGGAATGTGATGCCCAATATGATGGTGTTAGGAGGCAGGATCTTTGGAAGGTATTTAGATTGTGAGAGTGATGCCCTCCTGGCTGGGGTTAGTGCCCTGATAAAATAGGAGCAATGTCTCACCTTCTATCATGTAGGTTCACAGGAATGAGTCTCAATGCAAAAGCAGGCCCTCCCTACAGTGAGCCTGCCTGCACTCTGATCTCGCACTTCCGGTCTCCAAAAGTGTGAGAAATAAATGTCTGCTGTTTACAAGCCACTGGTCTGTAATATTTGTTATAGCTGCCCAGATAGACCAAGACATCATCCAACAAGCAAATGGGCTCACCTCCTCCTTAAAAGGCAGAATGGTTTCTCAAAAATAAAGCATCTCTTTTTGTTACATAGCCTGCCAGGTCCTTGGCAAGCACAGCCCCTGACATCTACTCCTGTCAGAAACTCTGATGGATCTTTTCAGATCAGGGAAGGTTGACCACCCACCCCACTTCTAAGGAGCCCATCAGGGGAGTCCAGAGCTGAGGCTGGGTCAGAGCCATGAACTCAGAGTAACAGAATGGTGCCCCTTCCCCCCCCTTCCCTCTCTCCTTCCCTCCCTCCTTCTCCTTCCCTCCCTCCCTCTCTGCTCTCCCTCCCATTAAGTACAAAGAGGTCATGTGAGCTTAGAGAGATGGCATTGCCTACAAGTTAAAAGAGGAGGCCTGAGAATGAAATCTACCCTGCCTTCCAGCCTCCAGAGCTGGAAGTTTATTGTTTAAGTTGCCTGATCTGTGGTATTTCATAATGTCAGCCTGTGCTGACTGGTACAGCAGGTAACCCAAACCCACAGTAATGTGGTGATTAGCTCAGGAAGGCCCAGGGCCAGCGTTAGAGGTCCGAGCCTCGGGCCAGCAGCCCTCAGAAGCTCCAGCCCAGCAGCATCAGCAGTCTGAGCGCATGCTTTCCTGATGCTGCTGCTGGCAAGGCGCCTGCAGGAGAGGGAATCAAGACAGGAGGGGCAAGTCTAAACCAGGGCTGATTCTTCACTCCATAAGCCAAGGACAAGGCACAAACAGCACTACAGAGAACTTCAAAGAAGGTGCTCCATGGGGAGATTTTGCAAAAGTCACAAGGACTGAACAAATCACCCCCTGGGGACCTCTCTGAGCTGGAAGTGGGAACAGGAAATAGCTAGATGAGATTCATCTTGGAAAAATGTAAGCTCATACATCTGCATAAAGCTAATCCAAAACACAGTGTGAGAGAACCACAGCATAGAGCAGGAGGCAGACTAGACTTTGAGGGCTGAGCAGGTCCAGCTAGGAGGTCATCTGTGTGAGCTCTCTGTTGTGGGGGGTCTCTGTGGGAAGTAGGAAGCTGGAGATTAATGTCTCTGGGAACCCCAAACCAAGTTACTTGGGAATAGGACTGAGGCCTCCACTTCCCAGCAGGCTCCACGGAAGTGAGGGTTCCACGGAGGGGAAGAGACATGCACACCACCAACGAATTGCCCATTGGTACCCAGCCTCTACTCAGTAGGCACTGAGGGTCACCCTCCCCCCTTACAAAACCTTCTTGGGCTTGTGGAAGGCCCTGTGTTCCTCAGTGTTGCTCAATGCTTTAAAATGTTCAGGTGTGACAGGTCATTAAAAGCTGCCTCTGTCTCCCCACCAGAGAACCCAGGTGTCTTGGACTGAGATAAAGGATGTGGTTCAAAGGTATTAACTGAAGTAAGTCTTAACGATAACGAGTTTATTAGATAAGCAAAGTAAGATTCAAACTTAGGAAAGAATTTGACAGTTATTGTAACAGGGTCGTCCCCAGGAAAAAAGGGGTGTTTCAGGTTTCCTGCCCCACCCAAGGGAGGGTGGAGCTGAGCCCGAGAGATAAGAAGCTGGAGAAGAGAGAAGGAGAGAGAAAAATAGGAGACGGGAGAAGGAAGGAAGCAGGATGGAGGCCAGAAGAGGCACAAGGAGCAGAGAGACATGTGAAGAAGCTGCACTGGCCTGGACTGATTGAAGCAGATGTGGGTGAGAGACCCGTGGGGAGGTTAACGATGGCAACATTAATCTGGATTTTGATTTTGTTTTTTCCTCCCAGAATTGTCTCGCTGTTTCTGACCCTTTTCTGTGGGTCCCTGCCAAAAGGTGTTTTACACTTGAGGCAGGCTTTTGGGCCCTGCTTTGGGCCAACCCCATTTGGGTGGACTTTTACCCATGAGGGGATGGGTAACTTTGGGTACTTGATTTAAAACTATATTCTCCATCTTTTCTAATTGTATTAAAGTTTCTTTCCACTAAAGGTCTTACTTGTTTTGTGTAGATGTGGTGGGTGGCAGAACCTATTTAGATTGGATAGGTTTGGGGGTTCTGGGGTGCCCCTCTCCCTGCCCTGTAACATTTTCACTCTAAGAACTGGCTCAACCATCACCAGTTTAGTTTATACAGATAGGAAGTGAGTCATTGACATAAAATGTAATTATTCTTGTTGGGGCAGTGGAGGGGGAGAGTGGGGACTCCTGCTTCTAAATTATTCTGAGATAAAGATATATTGATGCGATCTATGCCCAGAAGAAGGCAAATGCTGGGGGTTCTATTCACTTCCTTATTTCTAAGGAAATGCACTGTGGAGAGGAGAGGAAAGGTTTGGGACCCATTGTTTAAATCTTTATCCAGCTCCTTGGTCATCACTGTGGGTTGGAAAGGCTGGTTACCCACAAGCAGTACATTTTTGCAGGACTGCTTCACAGAACAGGGAGGAGCCTGTTCTTAACATCAAGCGTGTGCAGATAGCTTTGCTCTCTCCTTTTCTAGTCCAGGGAAGAGGTCATTTTCCAGTATGTTCACAAAAGTATAGACAGCTCTGAGAGGTTCAGGGCAGCGCTCCTGAAGAGAGCTCAGGATGTCCAGGTACCTAAAGAAAGGCAGGGCCCACAGATAGGGAATAGACTCAGACTCTTTACAAAACCCTGGAAGCTCACCCTCTTCTGCTGGCAGGAGAAAGCACATGGGGGGGAAAGGGACTATCACCCAGGCCTCCTGGCTGCCTGCAGTGTGAGCCCTGGGGTCTAGGAGATTCCAAACACCTGGGGTGTGGGTGGGGAGAGCCTGGGAACTAGTATGGGGGCATCTGCCTCCCTCAGCCCTGTGTACTGTGTACTGGTGCAGAGCCTGCCCACTGGATGTGACACAGACGGAAAGGAGGGGAAGAAGATTAGGGAGGACGGGGACATGATCACAGCTGGCCTGTCCCATCTGTTATTCTGAGGAGGGGGTCTCACTGCTATAACAAAAATATTCCAAAGCCTGCTGCCTGAGAAGAGAGACAACAGAACACTCGTTGTCAGGATGTCAACTTTCCCAGCCTGAACAACAGATTCAACACAATTCCAATATTGGAAAAGAACCTGTTGGGTCACTGAGTACATACTTTCCCGTTTGCCTCTTAATTTTAAGAACACTTATAGATTCCGCCCCCCTCCCCGGCCCGTACTCTTTTGGTTTCGTGTTTAGGTTTGAATGTTGGGCCCATCTGAATTTTATATTGGCGTTAAGGAGTGAGGGAGTAAAGTAATTTCAATTTTTCCAAATGGCCGGCCAGTTGTCTCAGCGCCATTCAACTGAAAAACCTTGCCAGGGTGCTTGAGGAGGCCGGTCAGGACCTGGCTCCCGTTTCCGGGGCCCATCTCGGCTGTGGGTCTGAAAAGGTTCGATCGGTCCAGGGGGCACGACGGGCGGCAAGGACCCATGCCCACGGCCCGCGAGTGAGGTAGAGACCGAGTCCAATCCGCCAGATCCCTCCACCGGCTGCCCCGGCCCTGCAGGGACCGATCGATCCCGCCCCCATCCTCTCTCGGGGCGCGGCGGTCTCCACCCACTACTCTCGTCCCAGGCCAAGGCCGTCCCCCACCTCCTCCTCCCTCTCCGGCCTCGCCTGCCCCCGCCTCAGGTCTCAGGTGGTTCCCGGAGGCGACGGGACTTTCCGCGAGCGCCGCTTAAGCAGAGGGCGGGGCATCCGCTCGCCTTTGCATAGAGGCGGCGTCTCCGCCGCCTACGGGCCGGCCCTAAACCCCCGGGGAGCCACCCGCGGTGCCCAGGGCCGCCGAGAGGCCTGATTTGCGCGGGGCTGGCCGGCCCATTTCTAAGCCTCCGGGCGCCGCTCCTCCCATCGGCTTCCGCCCACCTCCCTTCCGCCACCTTCCGGCCCCCGCTGCCTTCCCGCGGCCGCCGCTGGGCGGCCCCCGGCTCCGAGTAGGATGCTCCCGACCCGGCGGCGAGCGCGGGTCGGGACTCCAGCCCCCTCGGCCGCCGACCCCGCGGCTCGCTTCCCTGGCCTCGCCATCTACCTGGCCGAGCCGCGCATGGGCCGCAGCCGCCGCGCCTTCCTCACGCGCCTGGCGCTCTCCAAGGGCTTCCGCGTCCTGGACGCCTACAGGTGCGCGGCGGCGGCGAAACTCGCGGCCGCGGGGCGCCTTCCCGGGGGGCTCCCGCTCGGAAACTCCTTTTTCTGCAGTGGAAGGGGGTGGGGAGAGCCGGGGACAGGCGGGGAACACTAGATCTTGGGCTGTGGCGGCTAGAGAACCGCGGCGCCGGGGCGCACGGTGGCGGAGGGCGTGTACCCGGAGGGGCTGGGACGCTTGTAAAGGGTGACCCGTCTGTCGGCGAACAGCACGCCCCTCGCGGCGGGGCCGTGAGAGCAAAGGCTGGGCGGTGTGGAGTGAAACAGGAAGGATGGTAGGCCTGGAAAGGGCTCCGAGTCACTCTTTGCCCTCCCTCTGCCAGCTCAGAGGTGACACACGTAGTGATGGAGCAGACCTCGGCGGAGGAGGCCGCCTGCTGGCTGCAGCGCAGGGCGCCCGCCGCCGCCCCAGGGGCCGATGGCCCAGCGCTGCTGGACATAAGCTGGTTCACGGAGAGCATGGCTGCCGGGCAGCCTGTACCTGTGGAGGGCCGCCACCGCCTGGAGGTGAGCCCCGCTGAGGATTTGTGTTGGGGCCAGAGAAAGCCCCAGTGCAGCTGTCGCTCAGCTGTATAGACAATGTGGCCACAGGGCCCTGTCCTTCAGATGAGGATGAGATGACTAGCGAGGGCTTTGCCCAGACCACATGGGACCTTTGGAGAACAGGCCATCCCAGCTTCTGCTCTCATCACTGGTGCAGTTTCTTAGCCCCACTTAATGTTCAATATCATTAGACCTTTCTTGATCACCAAGTAGATGAAACTGACCCGCAAATGAGATGGTGACCCAAGGGCCAACAGGAGGGGGTCTTGGGGTGCTGTGGGCTTCCCTACCTCTGCCCCACCTCAGTGCTTCCTGAGTGAGCAGAACTGGAGCCTGGACTCACAACCGGGTGCCCACATTCAAATCCTGGCTCTGCCAGTGAATCATGAGGCATCAGGCAAGCTCCCCGTAACTTCTAAGGTCTCCATTGTTCTCTGTGAAGCAAGTATAACAGCTCTTCTTACCCACTTGATTGAAGGGGCCTCAGGAGGTGGGGCACATGCACCAGGTGCAGGAGCAGAATAGTGCTCCAGGAGGACTGGCAGGTGGCATTACTACAGGTGTCTGCTCTGGCCTGAATAACCTGCCCCTATCCCCTCTGCAGGGCAACATCCTCCTCTGCAGGGCAGCACTGTCTCTGCACCAGTGTCCAGTAGTTTTGCCCTCTGAGTTGGTTCACTCTACCCTGTGACTCCGAGAGCCCTTAAGTAACCCAGAAGAGGAGAGCTTTTGGGGATTGCCTCGCACTGCTGCTGTCCCTCCAAAGCCACCTGTACATTGCCCCTCTCCAGGTACCTATGCCCAGGAAGGGACTGCCAAGCCCAGCGTGGATGCTGCCATATGCCTGCCAGCGTCCCACACCCCTCATACACCACAACACCAGTCTCTCGGTGAGTTGAGGGTTCCCTGATGTGGGGCCAGGCCCCTCTTGTGAGCATTCTCCTGGCCCATGTTGGGTGACATGGGTGTCACCCATGTGGGTGACAGCTAGAGGGTTGGGGCTGCTTGCCCCACCTTCTCTGCCCCTTACCACAATCTGCTCCCTGCAGGAGGCTCTGGAGATACTGGCAGAGGCAGCCAGTTTTGAAGGCAGTGAGGGCCGCTGCCTCTCCTTCTGCAGAGCAGCCTCGGTGCTCAAGGCCCTTCCCTGCCCAGTCACAGCCCTGAACCAGCTGCAGGGGCTACCTCACATAGGAGAACATTCCTGCAGGGTCATCCAGGTAGGTGCTAACTACACCTAAAAGCAGAGTGAACATCGAGAGTGGCGACGAGCCCCACTGCAGAGGCAGGCAGCCAAATGGACAGACGAATGTGGGGGCCAGCTCCCAGGTCAGGGCAAGTCATTCACCACGCTCAGATTCTTCATATGGAAGTTGGGGCCCAGCCGCCTGCCTTAGGCTGGTGAGAAGACTCAAGTAGGGGAGCTGCCAGGGCCCTGACAGAGCTGGTAGCTGGCATTGTTGGCATCGGGCCCTGATGTCCAGATTTTGGAAGTTTGAATGCCTGTTTTTTAAAAAGATACAACATATGTGAGGACCAGGAATGTTAAGTTTTCCTTTATGTACACTTATCATGGGAGAATACATAGTGTCAAGGAGACTTTTGAATCAAAGTTAGTCTTTGATTCATCACATGTATTTTGAAAAGCAGTTGTCCATATACCCTGTGCTGGGTATTGCTCTGAGAGATGACCTGTGTTCCCCCAGGTCCAAAGGGCTTTGAGGCGCTGTCGTCGCCTCCATGGGCACAGTCTGCCTTTCTGCTTACTGCCAGATCCGGGTACCACAAAGCCTTCTGCCAAGTGTTGAGAGTCTGCTCGTCCTTAGGCCACCAGCGCTTTGTTCTCTCCAGTCAGGCCTGGAGTTTTGTTCTGTTTCCTCCCACAGGAGCTGCTGGAACATGGGGTCTGTGAAGAGGTGGAGCGAGTCCGGTTCTCGGAGCGGTACCAGACCATGAAGGTGCGCAGCAGGCAGACTCTAGCAGAGGCACTCGACCCGGCAGCCCTCCTGTGACGGCTGCACCACTCCTGCCATGTGTGGCGGGGAATAAGGCTCACCAGCCCGGGGTTAGATAAGGTCTTAATGAGGAGGTAGCAGCTGGCACGGACATGCACAAGGCAGCTGAAGGGACTGGCACGGGAGAAGCTTGTTGTGACGTGGGATTTTCTAGATCACTTAGTACAATCTGTTTTTATTGGATTATTTTTGATGGCATATTCTCAAGTATATTCTAGGCTCTAGACCCTTAAACACTTAAATGGAACATACTGAACAAAACATGACCTTTCCCTTGGTGCTGAGGATGATTAAGTTTGCACAGCTACTCCCCCTTGCACCTCCCTCTTCCTACTCACTTGTCACCTGATGGAATGCGATGCCTTGGTCATGCTGCTTGGACACCCTGGTTCCGTGCTGGAGGTTGTCAGACCAGTGACCATTTGTGGAAATGGGGTCTCCCTCCTGGGGTGTGTCATTGGTACTGTGGGAGGTTGCCTAGAATGTTGAGAATCAACTGAGAGGGTTTTAAAGAAGGAGACGAGCTGTGTGTGCAGGAAGAGGCTCAGGTAGGCAGAGTATGGAAGGGGCAGGGTGAGGGGCAGGACATGGGGAAGTACTGAGGGTGGCAGAGCCCTCTCCTGGGCATGTGAGTCCCAGAAGACATCCAGTCCACAGAGAAGTATGTTAATTGTTAGAAGTTGTTTTTTGTCAACAGTATGGTTAGGTTATTGTTAGCATTCTTTTCATCTGAATTCTGTTGGTTAAAGTGATAGTGACCCAATTTGTGCTCTTGGCTCAAGAGAATGAAGAAAGGATGGGCCAGCACAGCCCCCAAAAGGCAGGACTGTAGCTGGTCTGCAGGAAACGGGGTCTGGGGACTTGAGTACTGCGGGGCTGCTCTTCCTCCCCTGCCTCTCTGAGTGCAGGTCACCTCTGCCGGCTGAGACATGGCCACATTGTAGTCCAGCCACTAGAAGAGCCCTGACCTTCTGTTTCAATTACAAATTCCTTGGAGGGCCTCCCTGGTGGCACAACGGGTTAAGCACAGCGCTGTGGAGCTGGCGGCAGCTGTGGCATGAGTTCAATGCTCATCTGGGGAGATTCCCACATGGTGCGGCAGACCTCTCCTGCCTCGCCTGCTACTCCCCTCAGCAGTGTATTTCGGTTGATCTACCTGTTTTGCTCCACACTCTGTCTCTAGTGAACTCTCTCACTGCCCCACACCTCTGGCCTGCACCCTAGCTTGTATGCAAAAATAAATAAATAAATCTTAAAAAAAAAATTCCTGTGGAGGGGTTCTGAGTGGCTGACTGAGGGCAAGTGCCTATCCCAACCAACGAGTTGTAGTAAGGGCAGAAACAGGTAACTTGTTAGGCCAGGTCGGCCCCCACCTGGCATGGGAGCCACCCCACCCTCTGAGATTTGCCACCTATGAGAGGTAGCTCTAAAGCGTAACTTCTACTCACCTGGATGTCTGTACTGACCTAAGCCAGGTGGTAACACCTGCTATGTTTGAGCCTGGAACGGAGCCCCGGCAGTTCCAGGCTTTCGTTGGCTCCAACTCCTGCTAAAACAACCCTGTAGTTGTTAAGTGCCTGTTGTTTTTGATGTTTGTCAAGAAGAACCACAGTAATAAGTTCCAGCTGCTGTTAGGTGGGAGAGACATGGTTTTTCCAGTGGACTGAGATTCTTTGTTAGCATGACTATTTTTGGTGATGTTAGAATTACAGGGAGAGACTCCCTAGAGGAGTCAATCAAAGCCAGAGAGGGGAAGTATCTCGTGGGGCTTCTTCCCCAACCTCCATCCTTCCCCACCCCCAGGGTGGGCTGTGTGTGCCAGACTCGGGGTTTGAATCCTGTCTGGACATTCACTGTGTGGCCTTGGACAGGCTTGGACAGGTGCTTAAACTTGAAAACGGTGAGTGTGGATACTGGTGGACCCTCCGGGCCACATCATGGCTTGATGCCACTGTGAAATGCAGCAGCTATGCTGTGAGGGTCTCCCCTGCAACAAATCAGGGTCTGTATCTGCATCTGTGCTAAGAGCTTAGCTCTGACCTTGCTCATGCTCCCAACAGCTCTTCACTCAGATTTTTGGGGTCGGAATAAGGACTGCTGACCGGTGGTACCAGGAAGGTCTGCGGACCCTAGACGACCTCCAACAGCAACCTCAGAGACTGACCAAGCTCCAAAAAGCAGGTGAGCTCTCAGAGGGTGAGGCCCTGGGCTTCCTCATAGCACTTTGGCCTAAAAGTCTCCCAAGACATGGAAGCTGGTGCTGATGACTTCCTGGATGGCAGGGAACACGATCAGTGCGTTGGGGTCCCCATGGCAGGCAGGTGTCCCTGTTTAATAGGCTTTCTGGGGCGGAGACCCAGGGGGCTCGGGATTCATTGTAGCCCTTTCTCAGTGAATGGTGTTGGCCACATCACTGCTGCGGCACCCAGGGGCCAAGCATGGGCTTCTGAGCCTGACTCGGAGGAGAGGGGAGGTCTGCGTAGCCTGGGCCCTGCACGCCCTGCTTGGTGCACAGCCCCTGTGGCCCGGCCCGCTGACCAATGGCATGGGGTCCTGAGAGGCAGGAGAGGCTCAGTGAGGAGCCTGCTAGTGGGCGGTGGTTCTGTATAGTGGAAAAAACATGGAACTTAAAAAGTTGTTAGACCTGGATTTGAGTACCTCTGTGCTGCTTACTAGGTAAGTGACTTTGACCCTGAGCCCTAACTTCTGTGAGTGTCAAGTATGGGATTCTGTAAGTTCCTCCATTTGAGGCCATCAAGTAGCAGGTGTTGAGCAGATACTCTCTTCTCTCTATGGGGTTAAGGGCCTGGCACTTGTGTCTTTTGAACATCTTCTCTGGCACTGGGGGAGGGGCGGCCACTTGGGGACCCTAGGAGGCCACCTGGTCAGTTAGCAGCAGGAAATGAGACCCACAGAGCCGTGTAGCTAATGGAGCGTTATGTGTGTGGCACCCACTGGTTCCACTTGATCAGTTCTCCCCAAGATGTGGAAGAGGCGGGTCACCAGGCCCTTATGTGAGAGCTGTTCCTTACTGCCAGGCTCTGTTCCCCCCACATCACACCTCTCCTCACTGCATGTGGAAGGACAGCAACTCCTCTCTGACATGCGTGCAGACTGACTTGGGCTAAAGTGAGGTGTTCCTATGTGATAGTCATCTTCATGCCACCTTATCACCCCCTGGTCCCCCTTTATGGATGGGGAAACCAAGGCACTGAAAGGATAGTGTGCATCTTGAGTGTCAGTGTCCTGGTCTGGTTATGATAGTTCTGCAGGAATTTACCCTTGCGGATGGGAAGAGGCACAGGCTATTGCTGTTACTGCCACTGTATATAAATCTACAGTGATCTCAATAAAAGCGTAATATTTGGAAGGGAGGAAGGAACAGTGGGGAGAGAGGGTGGAGCTCTGAGGGTCAGGAGAGCTGCACTGTCACAGGACTGCGGCACCTCCAGGACCTGAGCACCCTGGTTCAGCGACCTGACGTGGAGGCCCTGCAGCGACTGGTGGAGGCAGCTGCGGGTGGGGCCCTTCGCGGGGCCACCGTCACTCTGGCTGGCGGCTTCCGGAGGTAAGGAAGCTGGCCCACCCCAGGGAAGCCACCTGAAGGGCCTGGGAGATGGTGGAGGCTGCCTCCTCGAGTTGGGTCCTGGAGTCAGACTGTCCCCCTCAGGGGGAAGTTGCAAGGCCACGACGTGGACTTCCTCATCACCCACCCCCAGGAGGGTCAGGAGGTGGGGCTGCTGGCCAGAGTGCTGCTCAGCCTGGAGGAGCAGGTGAGGGGCCCTCCCTAGAGCGCTGCCCTCCAGCGCTGCTGCTTGGTGCCTGTTCACACCTGCTCTCTCCCCAGGGGCTAATCCTGTACCACCAGCACCAACGCAGTCAGTGTGGAGACCCCGCGCACCTGACCCAGCAGAAGCACACCATGGATGCCTTTGAGAGGAGTTTCTGCATTTTCCGCCTGCCACAACCCCTGGGGACTGCAGTGGAGGGGTCCCAGAGGCCCTGCGCCTCCTGGAAGGCTGTGCGAGTAGACCTGGTGGTCGCCCCCATCAGCCAGTTCCCCTTCGCTCTGCTCGGCTGGACTGGCTCCAGGGTAGGGAGTATGCTTTGGGCTGGTGCTTTGACCCTGAGCTCAGGGTCGGCCCGCCTTGCTGACAAAGCCACTCCCTCTCTCCTCCCCCCTCCCCCCCCACAGCATTTCGAGCGGGAACTCCGACGCTTCAGCAGGAAGGAGAGGGGGCTGTGGCTGAACAGCCATGGGCTGTTTGACCCAGAGCAGGTATGTTGACTGGAGGAGAAAATGCCTGCTGCCTGGCCCCCTCCAGCCTGGAACCCACAAGGCCCAAACCTGGGTTTCAGTACCAAATCCCAGCCCTTTGAGTACACCCCATCTGTCTCTAGCCTCCTGTCCTGGCTTTCTCAGGAAGCCAGGCAGTGGTGGGGATGACTCCTGGGCACCAACGTCCCCATTCCCATTGCAGAAGACCCTTTTCCACGCGGCCTCAGAGGAAGACATCTTCAGACACCTGGGCCTTGAGTACCTTCCCCCAGAGCAGAGGAATGCCTGATTCTGTCTGCTGGTTCCCACTTCCACTCTTCGAGGCGGGGCATTCGGTGAGCCAGACCCTATGATGTCTCCAGGTAGAAGGCGTGTTGCTGCCCCAAGTTCTCACCTTTCCAGTGGGAGCCCCACCTGTGTAGACTACTCTCCCACCCACCCCTACTACAAGATGTAATGAAATGAGCCCATGGAACAAACTGAGCTGTTCTCTGAATGTGCTGCTGGTTTGAGGGACAGGAGTCTGGTGCCTGGCCCTGCTCCTCTGCGCAGAGCCTGCCTGGTGCGTGACCCCATCCGCTGTGGGGCGTTGTCTAGGTGTGACCTGAGCCAGCTGGCTCAGGCTCCTCCCCATGCAGACGGCCCTCGTGGAGTTGTCAGAGAGCCCGAGGTCGTGGGCGGTGAGTACTGTGCAGTGCTTGATTCTCAGCTTCCGGCCACGGGCCTAGGAATGGAGAGGTGGAGGGGAGTTACTCCCCACTGAAGTCTGCTGTGGAGGTGCTGAAGTGTGTGCTGTAGCATCTGGAAAGGGCCCAGGGTAGGGAGTTGGGACCAATCACCTCCTGCCTGGTTATCCCCCCCATCCTCCAACTAGGCTTTCTGTCTGCTCTCAGACTTTAAACAGGTCACAGTCGTGTGATATCTTTCCTGCTCAAAGTCTCCAGTGGCAATCTCCCCCAGCCCCCCATGCTCAGTAAATCCTCCTGGACCCCCCCCCCCAACTATCTCCTACATGTTCTCTCTCAAGCCCCCTGGCTTCTGCTTCTCATGGCTGAGCCAGGTGCATTCCTGTCTCACTTGAATTGCCCCCAGACTTCCACACTCAGTGGGTGTCTCACCCTCTCACTGAGGGGGCTCGGTGACATCATTCTCATGATGTCCTCTGTTTCTTAAATCCTCAGCACACCCTGATTTAGAGCCTTTACCCTCTAAGCACCACCCACCTGAATTACTCTTTCAACTCAGGGTCTCCGTCAGGTCAAGACTTCCCTAACCACTTACCACAATAAAAAAATTTTTTTTAATTAATGTGCAATAAAATGGATACTTTTAATGTACAGTTTTATGGTCTTTTTCTATTTTTTATTAGTTATGTTTTATAAGTCATTATAGCAGGGATTGCTATCAGGAAAGTAGGGTAATATTTCATATAATGTTTTAAATGGCATGTACTCTACAAGAAAAAAAGTCCTTTTAGCTACAGTTTATAACTGGTAACAATTACAACAGGTTTCTTAGCATAACCAATTAAGAGTGAGCAAACAATATGGCATTTGCCAGAAGTCTCTTAAGTCCTGGGAGGGACAGATGGAGCTCTTGATTGGGCAGAAACAAACTATGGTGGGGTTACCAGAATTCCCTGGTGTATATAGCTACATTCTTTATGAGCCCAAGTTTCTCAAAAATATTTTAATGCTTTTAGGTGATCATCTCAAAAGATGGATAAAAGTTTATTTTGTAGTCCCACTTATTTACATATGCTCTTGTTGCCTGTGCTTTTGGTGACATATCTAAAAAAATCATTGCCAAAACAAATGTCAGGGAGCTTTCTCCCATGGTTTTAGGATGTATACATTTAAGTCTTTGATCCAGAGAGTAATATATAAATTTGAGAAAATTTCAAGTTTCTGTAGCAAGTCACAGAAACTTTAAAAGCTCTCTGCACCTGAAATAGCTACTGGATGATGGATCTAAGTCACTAGTGTTTTATGTATCAATAAGCTGAATAGTCACCTACCAGATTTACTGTGTTTAAAGAAGAGGACAGATTTCCACAAAAAGAGATTATGCCTTTAGGAAAATCTATTCCAGTTTTATGAATTAGCAAAATAATTTCACTTTGTAATAATTGTATTATCCTGAGACTGGATCCTACAGCCACCATACCTGAGCCGTGTGAGCTGCCCACAGGCTCGCTCTTCCTGTGGGCTCAGTCAATAGTCAAGGGTGAACTGTCCGTCGGGCCTGAGTGCTGGTTCATTTCCTAGGGGGACAGATGCATTTTTGTCCCTGTGAAACTGCTCTGTGGCCCAGTATTTTGGGATGCCTACCTTCACTGTTGGAAATTACAGTGCTGTCTAAATTTGGATCCATTAGTGTGACAGTGGAGGGGGTGTCGCTCCTAGTTACACAGAAACGTGGTCAGGAACCAAGGATGGGGAGGAGACACTTTGGTTGAGGAGGTGGAGAATACAAACTGTTGAATATGGAAACAGCTGGCAGCAGCTCAAAGGTGTAAACCTGTTCTAATTTACATTGTTCACGCACAGCGTCAGGTTTGCCTCAGGTTTGTCTTTTTTTTTTAGGATTTATTTTTTATTTATACAGACAAGTTGGGGTACAGGCCAGAGGCGTGGGGCGGCGAGAGGGTTCACCAGAGACAGAGCAGGTAGCAGAACAGGCAGATCAGAAATACACTGCTGAGGGGAGCAGCGGGCAAGTCAGGAGAGGTCTGCCGCGCCATGTGGGATTCTCCCTGGCCGGGAGTCGAACTCGCATCGCCGCTGCTGACAGCTCCACAGCGCAGCGCTTAACCGCTGCACCACCAGGGAGGCCCAGGTTTGTCTTTTGGTCTGGAGAGTGATGAGACCATTGTCTGTTGGCCCTGATGTGGGATTTGATTCTCTGGGTAACAGGGTCTCTCCAAGAATCTAGGCTGTTGCCAGTTCTAGGGGATGAGCAGTACATTTGCCATGCTTTCCAGAATTCTGAGACTCCAGTGTGCACCCTGATGCTGAGAGTAACAACAGAAGGAGTATCCCATCCGCAGTCATGTGCTTTGGAAGTTTTTATAGAACTGTTTTAACAGTTTGTAAGCAATGATGAATCTGCTGCAGAGAGTCCAAGCTGGAGTAGGGCAATGTCTTATTTGCTGTTCTGGGGCTGAAGAAATCAGTTGGAGGCTGGCCAGTGCAATAATGAATCTTCTGTAATGGAAACTGGTTACTATTTGGGGATGTCACCAGGGCCTCAGGTTTCATCATACATCATCAGGCTTATGAAAATCCAAAATTAGTATGGTAAATAAGATGTTGACTGCTAATTTTTGAGAGTCTTTTTTTCTCAAACCCCCCCCTCCTTTATCAGATTAAGTGAGAGTAGGGAGAAGGAAAAGGAAGAAACCATAGTGACTCCTTGGCTACCTGGATCCAGTGCTTTACCACCCTGGCCTTGTCACAGGCCATCATGGTGATGACAGTTGACAACACCATTGAAGGGGATGATGGTGGCACAGCTGGTGGGCACCAGGTACTCACTGCCCCTTTTGTCCCATTGGGACCAGATGGAACCCTGGTGGGTCGTGGGGCACCACCTTGCTGAACAGCTCCTAGGGCAGACTATCACCCAGCCCTGCCACACCCTCATTTGTACCCATAGTCCCCACATTCCCAGTAGCATCACTGGTCAGAATTGGAGCTCAGGAAGCTGAGAACATGGCCTGAACCTTGTGGGAGCCTCTGGATTTTTTTCTCTGTCCACTGGGCACCCAGCACAGGATGCCACACAAGACCCAGTGCTGGCGGGGAGGGAGAGCGGCATTTCGCTGTCTCCTCTCTTGCTCCAGAGATTCTTCATTTGGCTTCACCAAGAACAAGTACCAGGACCAGCTAGATGGACTCTCAGATCTCCTGTAAAAGTTGAAAGCAGGTGGCTTTTCATGTGCTTTTTACATAAGCGCTGCAGGCCAATCGCAGAGAGCTTTTGAAGGGGGAGAGGAAAATAAACATGAACCACAACAGAATGTCAGTATGTCCAGCAGCCTTTTCCACAGATGAAGCACCAGGTGAACACCTGCCATGTTTATCCCATTATCTTGACAAGATCCTTATGAGGTTTCTCCTCTAATTCCCCACATCAAAGGAGAAAACGGAGCCTCAGAGACTTGAACTCACCTTCCCAAGACATGCAGCAGTTGGCAGAGACACCGTGCCAAGGAGGGAGTGGGCACTCACCTAGTGATTACATTGTTCTAGGACCTTTTGGGTGGGCTTGAAGGTCAGGTATGTGAAAGGAAGTTGTTGACATCAGACACGTTTCTACCCAGAAAGGTTGGGGCCATGGGGTGCACTAGCTTCTCCACTATGGCTGCCACAGGGCCAAGAAGGAGCAGACCCCATCCACAGTCAGGGGTGCTCATCTTCACGGTGAGTAGGACAGGCGGGACATGATGTCGGTGGCATCGCCATGAGCCACTGGGAGGATCGGGATCTGGAGCTCACTGGGGAACACCCAGCCCCTTGGGGATATGTCCAAGAAGAGGGACAGGAGTGCCTACACTGAACAAGTCCTTAGGTTTATTTCCCAGAAGGAAAAAAATTGGGCCTAAGGATTATATAATTTTTTATTACCTTGAAGACGTTTTGTTAGCTGAGGAACAACAGATCTCCCTGTGTTACGAACATTATTCAGTGGGTCCTAATCAAATACCCCTGCTGAAGAGATAAGAAAGCGGACTTGAGGATGTCAAATGGCCGGTCAAGGGCATGCAAGTCACTCCTGAGAACCATCCGAGCTTGGCTTGCGATACTCTCTCTAAGCTGTTCCTGCCATGGACAGAAAGGGTCTAGGGAAAATAAATCCTCCCACTTCAGTTTGGAGACTGTACAGCACAGAATCCCCCCGCAGACTCCAAAGAAAGGTAATTGCCTTTTTCTCCTCTTATATTAAAGGGACATTTGAGACCCTCATTAGGTCCCAGAATCAGCAAAGGGGCAAATGTCTGGAGAATACAGGAAGGGAGAACATGGATCACCAGGTAAGAAACTGAGAAGATGACTCAGGGAGGAGAAAAATTCATGTGACTGGAAAAAGCTGTCAGGTGACTGACAGGCAATCAGAAATCACTGTGGATTTCTGGATACTGTGATTGTATCGCCTCTACTACTGTTAACTGACACCAGATTTATAAAAATGTAAAAGAATGATAACTCCTGAGGCTCAGCTGGTGGCAGGAAGCAGCCTCTGCCAGAGGCCACTGTTGGCAATGTCAGTGCCACAAACTTTTTGGTTTAGAATCTGGGTGTAGATGGTAAAATTTTATGTGTACAGCTCCTTCCACCAGCAGCCCCCATCGGGGGATTATAGGCTAAAATATGTCCCCCCCAAATTCACATGTTGACATTGTAACCAATTAGAACTTTAAAATGTGAGTGTGGAGTATGGTCTTTAAGGAAGTAATGTGACTTAGTGGGTTTGCTGGAGTGGGTCCTGATCCAATATGACTGGCATGCCCGGAAGACAGGTGAGGGCACAGAGACTTCCTGAGAAGCACGTCCAGGTGAACACAGCGATACCAGAGGACCATCAACAAGCTAACAGAGCACCCTCAGGACAAACCAGCCCTGCTGACACCTTCAACTCATGCTTCTAACATCCAGAATGGTATGAAAAGTGTTGTTTATGCCCCCCAATCTGTGGCCCTGTGTCATGCAGCTCACCGCTGAAGTGGCAGCTGAATTGAATCACATCAAGGAACCGGTAGGTTCTGGTGATGTGTTCTGGCAGATAAATCACAGAAATCACAGAAAAACATCCAGACCAACTTAATCCCAACCTCCCACCCTTCTGTTAACTTGCATGATGTGTTAGGCACGGAGAAGGCTGGAAGGACAGTGGAGCTGACTGCCACACAGGCGGCACCTGGGCATGGAATACTAAAGTCAGCAGAGAGCAAGGATACGCAGAGCCTAGAATAAAGTAAAAATATTTTTTCTCTCATTTTCTTACAAATGCCTGAGCATCCTTCTGCCTTCCCACATAGCTGGTGAGGGATGAGGGGAAGTTCAGACGCCTTTGGGAGTGGGGCTGTGGGACACCGTAGTGGGAAAGTGCTGGGAGGGCCCTCGGGAGCCCCGAGCTTTGAGTCTCATTCTGGACCCATCTCAATCTTCTTGGGGCCCTGGGTATGGAGACCCCGCTCCACTCTCCCCTCAGACAAGTCCTGGGTGTTGATGGTGCCTGGTGTACCTGCCCTTCCTTGGGGTAAGTGGAACCATCCACCGGCTTCTCTGTGGTCTCCTAGGTGCAGCTCTGCAAAGACAGAGCCTGGGAGCCAGGCCAGGAGGCATCAGGGACCTGCCTGAAACACCACCACAGGGGAAACCCCCAACAGAATGCTGCTCCCCAGATCAGGCACAGAGGGGCATCTGCAAAGACCTCCAGCCAGGGAGGAAATAACATGTGGGTAGAGGACCTTGGTCCCTGTCACTCACCTGTCACTCACTCTTACCCTGCCAACCATAACTCAGGGTAGGGGCATGATAGACACACTAGGATTCTAATACCCCCTTTGACTTTGAAGCCTAGCTGCATTAAAAGTACATTTCATTCATTTCAACTGTTTTAACATTCAATCAAGTAATGATGTTGCAATTTATTCATTAATTCTCCCAATGACATTTTTGCTATGTCTGAATTCTATAAGGAAAGAATAGTGCGGTAAAAAAAAAAAACTTTGAGTGTGTTTGTAATACATTAAATGAGTTGAATTGTTCAGTCATTAGATACACAAAAGCAGAATTAGATTGAATATTACCAAACTATTTCCAAATTATCACTTTTATTCTTTTTTTTTAAGATTTTTTTTTTTATTTATGCATACAAGAGCTGGGGTATAGGTCAGAGGTTTGGAGGTGAGAGGATTCACCAGAGACAGAGTGGGGAGCAGACAGGCAGATCTACTGAAATACACTGCTGAGGGGAGCAGCGGGCAAGACAGGAGAGGTCTGCTGCGCCATGTGGGTTAGCTTCCTGGCTGGAGATCGAACTCGAAACAGTGGCTGGCGATAGCTTGCCAGAGCCGAGACTTTAACCCCGTGCCACCAGGGAGGCCCCATCACTTTTATTCTTGTTCTTCCTTGCTATCATGTCTGGCAGAGTTACTCTTAAGATGACGAGCAGTTACTCATAAGTACATATCATCTTGATTATTTGCTTTATATTCAGTATACCCATTAACAATTTTGTTTATACAATATTGGCTTTATTGATATGATCATGAAATTGGTGGCTATATTTAAGTGTGACCACCAAGAAAGTGGGTGATAACTTGTTCATTGCTTTGCTGTTTATTGTTTAATACTTTGATAAATCCCCCAATTAAAGGATAATGCACTCTCATTATCTTTTAAAATTTGGTATGCCAGCCTTCTACTGCATTGTTCATCCTGTGATTGCTGTTCTGTACTGATGTATAAACCTTCCAAATTTCTGGTGGAAATTCTGGAGCTCCTGGTCTTCCGCTTCTGCCATGCCTTCCACAGATATACACTCTCAATGTAGTCCATTAGGCCATCTAAATTTTCCTCTGTATTCTCCACAAAGAATTCAAAAGTCTCATTTATCTTTTGAAAGGCACAAATAGTTCTAACAACCTGGACTTATAGGTGTTAGTTTCCATTGTTATATACTCAAGTGATAGGCCCAAAGAAGATATTATTTTTTGCCACAGTGATTATGAAAAGTGAAATAAGCATCTTTTTACTTGTGTATTTGGAAGGAGCAGTCAAATCACATTTATATTTGCAATCTCAAAATCCATCATGCACAGTGAGGGGTGAGTATTGAGATTTCTTTCTTGTACAAATAAATGCAAGCACTTTATATCTGCATATGCATTACACGTGTGTGTGTGCTCACCTTTTTATTGTTAGTGCATAAATCAGTAACAGTATGATCCAATACTATACCTTGTGCAGCAAATAATTGAACTGTGATGATACGGTCTTGAAAGTACCATCACTAAATATTGTGGCAACTGGCACTAAAATGTCAAATAATGTCATAGTTGTATAAATAAGAATTATTTTGTCATCTGGAGCACTGGCATCGCACTTGAGAAATGGTTCTCTGTGTTTGGTTATTTTCTATTTCTCTGGAATTTCAATTCCATGCAGTGGAGGTGGGCTTGAGGGTTGATGTCTGTTTTGAATTCTGTTTACTTGCCTCTCTCTTTAATGAGTTTCTTTCTGGTGCATTAACAGGACCTCTTTATTATGACTATTAGTTCTTCAAAGTACTTGTGATAGTGTTGCGGTTGGTTCTTCGTGTGTCATTTTAACCTAATCGGGTTTTTCCTTACTTTTCCTTTTTTGTGCTGGTATTTTCCTGACCCATCTTGAATGACTGTGATGTCTTCCAAGTCTTGACTAGCTGTACATGGTTGTATATGCAGGTCTCCTTTAAGGGCATCAGTATCTATTACCCCTGTCTTGGCTAAAGAAATGTAAATGGTAACCAAAACCATTATACTGTAGCACTGACTTTTCTTATTATGAGTATACAATTTCTGCCATATTCTGCTGACAATTTTCAAATAACTATGTCCTAATGCTAGGTAACAGAAGAAGGGTTATTTATTTTTTCTTTTGTGGCTGTCTGACCAGTCGTCACTGGTTTACCAGTAGGGAAAATCTTATTAATGTCTTATGTCTCTGGCACCCAGTTCATCTGGGCTGCCTCAGCCTGTCGGTAGGCACCAACTGAGGATGTAGTGGTCCAAGTGCCTTGGTAGGTAAGTATGGGAGTCATGGCCACTAAAACCACTCCAAATAGTGACAGAACTCCTTGCGGTCTACCAAGATGATACCACTTTAAGGCACTGATTCAAGACAAACATAGCCCATTAACACTGGGAGCTTAATTATATGCCTTTTATCCCTATTACCTTCATGGTGGGAGAGAGCCACATGCATTCTCACTCACCAACAAGTGCGATGCTCTGTAAAGTGTGTATGTCAGTGTTTGTTTTTCTCTTTGCACAGCAACTTCACCAAGCTCCTTCCTTTAAACTCTATCCTATTGAATTACCCAGTTATAACCAAACAAATTCCCAGTGACATATTAATGCACAGTCCCACCTTTGACTTCTTGTTCTTTCTACCTTCCTCTAATTGCAGCACTTTCGCTTAGCATATGTAGTTAATAGAAATCCCACTTCTGGCAGGATTCTAACCCCATCCTCCTACCTAAATCCATCATGGGCTAGAGGAAACCCAGGAATATTTTCCAAGCATGGATATTTTTGACAGAACCAAAGTTGAAGGACTTTTTGGCATAGATCAAATGTTCTAATGGACATTTTGGGAAATGACCAAATTTCAAGGACCTTACATGGAGTTACTGTTCTTCAGTGGACATTTGGGACAGTACCAAATGTCTGCCAGCTATTCAAAGGATACGTCTATTGGCCTTGGAGGGAGAAAGTTCTTCATGGTTCTTAGATGAGCAGGTGTCAGACAACCTTATTTGTGTTATTGTTCAAGTGGTGCCACATTGGGCCTCAATTTTCTTAAAATAGAGGTAGAAATAACTTTTCCAAAAGTATTTGCAGCTCTGAATTTTAGCGGTTATACATGAGCAAATATTGCTTTTATCATGAAATAAGCAATCCAACATGTTTTTTCAATTTAACTAATAAGACATATAATCTAGTTGAATTTTAAAGAAAGAGGGAGACAGATCTAATATGAAATATTTGCGTGAAATTCTCGTACATATATAAATGTCATGGGTTTATAGTTGCCTGTTAATTTTGTTTATTTTTATTTATTATTTTTTTTTCCTGATCCTTTATTTGGTTCCCCTATATTCCTCCTATAAGTGAAACCATACAATATTTATCTTTTTCTTTCTGGCTTAGAGATAATCTGAGGAGAGGGGGAGGCAGAAGGCTCAAAATATGGGAAGGAAGAGCACAGGGGACTATGGCGATGGTGCACGGGTGAACTGGTGGTGGGAATTTTACGGGATCTACACCTGAGAGGAGAAAGCAAACATTGTACAAAAATAAACAGTGATGTAAAATATATATTAATTAATTAATTAATTTTAAAAAACAACTTAGGAATAGAATGATTAGACTTTTAAACCTGTAAGTACCATACAAATGTGAGATACTTAGCACTAACATTAGAATCACTTTTATAATAAATATTTCTTCTATGAAGTTATGCAAAACCTGTGTTAATAAACTGGATCTATGTATGTTAAAAAAAATTAAAAAACAAAAATAAATGTCATGGACAGTTACTATTTACTTGAACACTGAGACAGGTATTGTTCCTTCTATGTTACCATACTTTATTGTTGCCCTTGGATTTTTTTATTAATCTTTAATGTAGATTTATTTTCAGCCTGATGAGACCCTGCAAGCACATTCTAATATTTAATAGCAGTAATACACATGAATTCTGAGGATACAATTAAGACTGCTCTTTCTTCCTTTTCTTGGTCTGGTGAATTGCAGTGACTGTATCACCCGTTTACTCCACAGTGGCTCCCAGTGAGCCCCACCCCTGGTGTCCACATCCCTGTGTAACCGCTAAGTGGTCAGTAGCTGGTGTCTGACCAGCAGAATACAATGTGATCTGAGTTTTAAGGTCGATAGGTTGTCATTTCCCAGTTACTTTCCTGTCTCTCCCAGCCTCTCCTCCCTCCTTCCCTTCTTCCCTCTCTCACCCCTCCCCACCCCGGATACCTGGAACTGTGGGAGCAAGCACTGATGTGAAGAGCTGTGCTGTGTAGAGGCCCACAAAGGCGAGGACAGAAGGGGCCCCCATCCAACACAAAGAAGATACGCTCAGTACAAACTGAATCCTAACAGCTGTCCCATGAGTGAGCTTGGATGCAAATCCTCCCACAGTAGAGCCTTAGTAGAGGCTCAAGCTCCTATTCATAGAGATCCTGAGGCAGAAGCAGCCAGCTAGGCCATCCCCAGATCCTGGCCCACAGAAACTGTGGGCTATTAAGTATTCATGCTACAGAAGAGTTAAATTGTGGAATAATATTCTCAGAGAGGAGCAGGGAGTTTAAAGCATCTGCCAGGCCCCAGGTCTGGCTCACCAGCCACCCCCATTACCTGTTCCTCCTTTCAGGTGCCCACCAGGCACTGTAGCCACCTTTCTAATCTCCTCTGGCCAACTCACCTCTGCCTGTGAGTCTCTGAACCAGTGATGCCTTCTTCCTGATACGCTGCTTCAAAACTTGTGCAGGGCTGGCTTCCTCTTGTATTCTGGCTCCGAAATTGTGTTACCTTAGTGAGGACTCACAGACTTTCCTATCCAGTGACCCCTCACCGTCCTTCTTCCTGCTACAGAGAAGCCTGCCCCCTGGTGTCCAGAACTAGCACTGCAACCCTAGGCTAGAAACTGTCTTGAAGGCAAAGGTTGTTCAGAATCTCAGTAATAAAAGAGCAGAATCTCAGGCTTCTGGGGCTGTGAAAGGGTCACTGGAAGCCCCTGTTGCTCCCCCCTTTGCCTCTTTTTATTTCGGGGTGTTTAGTTTACTCAAAAGGCATTTTCACCCCAGCCTGGTCAATGATTCTACCCTAGTTCCAAATGAGGACCCTGAGGATCCAACAAAGACTGCTCTTATTCCTGCACACCTGAGTCTCTGTCCATAGTTTTGCCTCCTTCTGCCCTACCCCAGGTCCTCTCCCAAGCCTCGAGTTCCGCTTTGCTCTGCAGGCTCTCCAGGGAGTAGAAAGCATTCACCTGTGCCCTCGGAGCCCAGTGGGTCATTGGTAGGGAAATAAGGATGATACACTTTTCAAACATGCAGAAAGCTCGGGGTCAGCCACTGCGTGCTCTCCAATATGTAGAGAAGAAAATTGAGAACTTTCCTGTAAAAATCAATAACATTTTTCACCATGCAAAAGAATGTTCAGAGCAGCATTATTTGGTACTTCTCCAAACTAACAACCCAAATGCACTTCAATAATAGAAAAGAAAAAAATGAATGGATTATATGTGTTATAATGAGATACAATATGGAAATGAAATTGAATTATAGTCAAATTAAAGGATATGTTTAGGGCCTCCCTTGTGGCCTAGGGGTTAAGTCTCAGTGCTATCACCCCTGTGGCGTGAGTTCGATCCCAGCCAGGGAGCTAACCGCATGGCACAGCAGACCTCTCCTGTATTGCCCGCTGCTCCCCTCAGAAGTGTATTTCACCTCTGATCTACACCCCAGTTCTTGTATGCATAAATAAATAAAAATAAATCTTTTTTTAAGAAAAAGAACATGTTTACAATTCAAAAAGATATGCACTCCTTGTTTTGTGGGGGGGGGTTTGAAGATTTATTTATTTATGCATACAAGCTGGGGTGTAGGCCAGAGGTGTGGGGTGGTGAGAGGATCACCAGAGACAGAGTGGGGAACAGAACAGGCAGATCAACTGAAATACACTGCTGAGGGGAGCATCAGTGAAGCAGGAGAGGTCTGCTGCACCATGTGGGAAGCTCCCTGGCCAGGTGTTGAACTCGTGCTGCAGTGGCTCTGGATAGCTTCATAGTGCTGCGACTTAACCCACTGTGCCACCAGGGAGGCCCTGTATGCACTCCACGTTTATGGAAGCATTATTAGCCATAGCCGAAATAGAGAAAGAACTTTTCTCTAGGAAGAGGGTGGGAAGTAGAACAGGTAAACAGGTAAAGGAGGTCAGTTGATGGTAGTGTGCATGGGGTGGTACATGTAGTTGTCAAGGTGTAAAGCTGTATACCTGAAACTTACACAGCATATACCAATGTTACCTCAATAAAATTTCAAAAAAAAATTTAGAAAATGATTCAATAGGGAAAATAAAACCACACCATAATCTCAGAATCTGTTTGTTTTTGTTTTGTTTCTTCATTTGCTTTGGTATTTTGTGTTCTACACATCAGTGAACCCATACTGTTTTTAACTTTTTCCTTCTAACTTGTTTCACTTAGGGCCTCCCTGGTGGCGCAGCGGTTAAGCACTGTGCTGTGGAGCTGTCGGCAGCAGCAACGCAAGTTCGACGCCCAGCTGGGGAGATTCCCACGTGGCGCGACAGACCTCTCCTGCCTTGCCTGCTGCTCCCCTCAGCAGTGTGTTTCCGTCCATCTGCCTATTCTGCTCCCCACTCTGTCTCTGGTGAACCCTCTCGCCACCCCACGCCTCTGGCCTGTACCCCAGCTTGTATGCATAAATTTAAAAAAAATCTTTAACTTGTTTCACTTAGCCTAATCCCCTCAAAGCCCATCCATGTTGTCAAAATGGAAAATTTTCATTAAAAAAAAAACACCTGAGCATTCATTCATTGTGTGTCTATACCATATCTTTTTATCCACTCATTCAACAATGGGTATTTAAGTTGTTTATATTTTGGCTGTGGCTTATCATGCAGCCATAAACATGGAGTGCATGTGTCTTTTTAAATTAGTGTTTTCATATTCTTCAGATAAATACTCAGAGGTGGAATTGCTGATCATGTGGTAGTTCTACTTTCAATTTTGGGGGGAACCTCCATACTGTATTTCACAGTGATTTCTCAAAATGATATTCCCACCAACAGTGTATGAGGGTTTCTTTTTTCCCCATATCCTTGCCAGCACTTACTGTTTCTTGTCTTTTTGATAATAGCCACATAAAGGTCACATATGTAATGTAATAGTCATTGGTTAAAAAAACTGAAGACTTTCCTGCATAGATGAGAACAACACAGGGATGCCAACTCACCACCATTATTTTGCATAGTACTTGAAATCTTAGCAAGAGCTATGGGGGTGGGGGGAGGGGTGAGGGAGAATAAAAAGCTAGCCAATGGAAGTGAAGAAGTAAATCTGTCACTATTTATGGATGACATGATATTATACATGGAAAATCTTGAAGACTTCACAAATATATATATGTATATGTGTGTATGTATATATTAGAAATAATAAAGAACACAAAGTGTCAGATCACAAAATCAATATATAAAAATCAGTTGCATGCTATATGCAAACAGTTCAACAGCAGAAAAATGAAATAAGAAAGCAATAGCATTTATGATTGCATTGAAAAGAAAAAAAGAAAAAGAAAGAAAGACCAGTATACTGCAAGCCATAAGAAATTGTTGAAAGAAATTAAGGCCACAAAGAAATGGGAAGACATTCCATGCTTGAGGATTGAAAGAATGACACTGCTAAGTACCTTATCTAAAGCAGTTTACAGATGCATTGTGATACCTATCAAAATCCCAATGGCATTTTTCAAGGAAATAGAACAAACATTTCTAAAATGTATATGGAACTACCAAAGTCTCTGAATAGTCAACACAAATCTCACAAAGAAGAAAAATGGAGGTATCATTCTCTCTGACTTCAAGCCATACTTCAAATTTTTAAAAATCAAAAGAGTATGGTATTGCAATAAAAACAGACACACAGATCAGTGGGATAGAATTTAGAGCCCAGAAATAAACCCACATTTTCATGGACAACTAATTTACAACAAAGAGCATACATTGGAGAAAAGAAAGTCTCTTCAATAGGTGCTGCTGGGAAAACTGGACAACTACATGCCACTAGATCACCACCCAACACCATACACAAAAATTAATTCAAAATGGATTAAAGAACTTGACTGTAAGATCTGGAACCATAAAACGATAGGAGAAAACAGGCAATAAGTTCTGCAACACCAGCTTTAGGGACATCTTCTGCTTATTCTCATTCTGAAGGCTTGACTTCATGCAAGTGATGTTCCATAGAGTCCAAGATCACGGACCCCCTTGGCCTCCTGAGTTAATTGCTCCCTTTTAGTACTACACCTATCCTACTGCTACGTTGGAACAACACAGTGGACAGTGATGTCAGCCTGACCAGGCTGTGTTCCATTGGTTGGACTTGACTGTAGCCCTGGGCTGTGGTGTACTGAGTGAGTCTGACTTTGGAAAATGACTGCTACAAGGTGAATGTGTGGGTCTGTTGGCCAAGCCCAGCAGTGGTGCGCAGGGCTATGTGGCAGGTGTTTGGAACTGATGGTGCATACTTACTTGATTACCAGTAAGTAGATAATGCTTGCCTGAGACCATGGGGCTGATTTGCCTGACATGTGGGTTAGAGATCTGCTTGACTGCTGGAGGTATGTATACAGGTCAACTTGCTTATTGTGGGTATGACCTGCTTGCCAACCAGAGGGCAGGAATGGTTTGTTTGCCAGGGGCAAGGCCCACCTATTTGTCAATGGTAGGCTCTCTTGGTTGTTGTCACTGGGCTAGTGTCTTGTGACTACTTCACAGGGATGAGTGGATCTCAGGGTTTTCCCACAGGTCTGTTAGAATGGAGGGTGGAATCCAAGATGGTTCCCGCTAACACTAGTATTAGCAAGTTTGTGAGAGATTGCCAATATGGTGCCAGCTAGTAGTCTGACTTGGGAGTTGTCTCTAAAGTTTCCTGCTTCTTGGAAAGATGCTGTAAGGATGATAAATTGGATTCCTTTACCTATGGGTCAGGTGCTATTTAGACTGGTGCTATTGTGACAGGTTCCAGGGCTAGTGGATCTACTTGCAGGCCCTTTAAGGATGAGTTCTTTTTCCATACTTTTCCTCAGATTTCTGGTGCTAATTCCCCTCTGGCCTTCAATGCACTGGCTCCAGGAGCTCAACTCCACTGTGTTGGATTGAAGGTTTGGTGTACTAGGTATTGGACACAATCCTTTGGGCCCCACCCACTCCCCAGAGAAAAGTTCCATACCTTAGAGATCTTTCCTGATTGTAACTTGCTGCCCTTGGAGGTGGGATTTCTTCTTGGTGAACACGTATCTCTGTTTCTCCGATCCATCTATGTACTTTTTATTCATTTGTTTGTTTGTTGAACGTAATTTATGACAATTGATCTATAATTATACACTTTATTATATTTTAAATTATACATCTTTAGTTACATTTTTATTTTTATTTTTTTAAGATTAATTTATTTATGCATATAAAAGCTGGGGTATAAGCCAGAGGCATGGAGGTGGTAAGAGGATTCACCAGAGACAGAGTGGGGAGCAGAACAGGCAGATTGACTGAAATACACTGCTGAGAGGAGCTGTGGGCAAGACAGGAGAGGTCTGCTGCACCATGTGGGAAGCTCCCTGGTCAGGGATTGAACTTTGCTGCAGTGGCTGGTGACAGCTTCATAGTGCTGAGACTTAAACCCTTGCACCACCAGGGAGACCCCTAATTACAATTTTAAAACATTTCTTTAAGCTAAATGGTACAATTTACTTTTTACTTTTTACTGAGGTAATGTTCATTTACATTATTGTTGGTATATTGGAAGTATAGGCTCTCCCCCTTCAGGTATAGTTGCCACCTTGCACCTGCCACCAATCACCTTAGTCTATCACTGTAGTGCATTGTACTCCCTCCCCACTTTGTTCTTGCCCCTAACCCTCCCCCTTCCATGTGTGATGACTTCTCTTTTGTTGTAGAAACTTTTATTCCTCCATATTTCAGGTCTACTTCTGAGTAGATTAATCCATATATAGTTGTATATTTGCTGTCTGTGGGAGGTGAGTACAAGTTCTTCCTATGCCATGATCTTGAGCCAAAACTTATTTTCTGTCATAAGTGTGTCAATCAGAATAAAGCACCATATGTGATATATCCATGCCCATGCAATTATATCCATATGTACATTTTAAAAAGCACTCCAAATACATTAGAAGTGCCAGGAATTAGAACTCAGACAGCACTGGGGCAGGGAAAAGCTTCTGATATACAAAGGCCAGCAGGGCACCCTAGAGCAGGGCAGAAATCTCATGGATTGCCATTAATTCCTGGACATTCCCCCATTTTTTATTATTTTTTTCACACCTTCCTTACACTGAATTTTGTCAAATTAAAATTAATTCACTTTTTTGTTACTGTATTTAATCTTGTTAATAAAATTCAGTGCCAAACAAGGAAAAAAATAGCTTTATATTCAGTTTCTTAATTTCTGAAACTAGTCTTGACAGAATGATCACTTGTCCCAGGAAGTTGGCATAGGAGCAACTGGAATAGGGATCCCTACCAGGGGTTCATTGAGGATTCAGATACCCAGGTATATCGGAAGCCCCTGGTCAGGTTCATTGTAAACCACGAATGTTTTCAGCTCTGACCATGCAGGACACTGCTGGGTGTGTAGGAAGAGCCAAAGTCTGGGAGAGTCAAATGAGGTCATTCCTAGTATTCTTGCATTTCCCTAAGGCGGATTCCTTATGTCTGAATTATGTGCAAGACAATGTGTTAAGGAGAATCAAAGTTAAAATTAAGGCAGACTCGTAAAGAAACACATTCTAATAGGGTGCTCTGAACTTCTACTTTTGAAAACAACCAAAATATAAACCTGTTCAGAAAGAGAAGAGATCACAGGGTGAGGAAAGTGAGATGAGCAGTCAGGCTGCAGCTGAGATACTTGTCACAGGTTGTGACTGACAGTATCTTTGGCTTTGGACATTCGGAGGCAGGAAGATCCCTGCAGAGCAGCAGGATTAGGAAGGACAGGTGGGTGTGGGCATAAACACATGAGAGTGAGGATTTTGCTGAAGCAGGGAGTGTCAAGGTGGGGTCCAGAGTGTGGGGGCTCTCTGGTCATCTGGGGACAGTGGACTGGGTTAGCAGTTTCTGCAGAGTTGATGAGGGATGTTTGTTTGGGAGTGTGGATAGTCAGAGCTATATTTTAGGAGACCCTATCACAGTGGTGGGTAGGATGAATGGAAGCAAAAGTGTCATTAAATTATTCCTTCCGTTATAATTCCATTTAACCCCTGAATCCTAAATTCTGGGCCCTCAACCCATTTTAAGATAGAGGTGGCCTCTTTTAGAGATGCTATTGTACCTTCCAACAGAAGTTGGTTTTGTTGGCTTAAATAAATCAGGGAGAACAAAATGAAGTGAGTTTTTTCAGGAATCTAGAGTGAGACTCAAAACTGGAAACAGCCTCCAGATAACTCCAGGAAAGCTGAATTCTGAACTTTTATACAGTTTACAAAGAAAATATTTTAAGGACTTTCACCAAGAAAATCAGGCAGAGATCCAATAAATGTATCTATCCGATGTTATCTATGCATGTAGAAAAATAAAAGAGAACTATTAAAATTTACTCTATTTAGAGAGTCCTATCTTCTGGAAACCGGGATTTTAGCAATGTCACACATCTTGGAGCTGACATTCTTTGACATTACTGATTTGTCTGGAGCAAGAAGTCTCCAAAATGCTGCTTTTATCACTAAGATGACATTTTTTCTTGGACACAGTTTCATCACAGGACCAGACCAGCCATATCCTGACTCGGCTATGTCCTAGAGTTTGGACCTGAGAGGAGTATCCATTTAATTGTTACCTTTAGCTAACAACTTTAACTGAGGCAAAGAAGATGGAATGAGTTTTCTTGACCTTAATGACGCAAAGGTGTATCTCATGTCCCCCGGGAGTGTTCAGAATGGACACCGTACTGCTCAGGATGCTCCTGACAACTCTGAAGCATCTATTTCAAGAGTGGAGAAACTGGCAATGGGGGAAGGGACTCCCTAAATTTTGCTATTCCAAGTGTTTCCCAGAGGGGAGGAAGTGGGTAGGGCCAATGGACCTTCTGCTCCCCCGCGCTATCTTGGCAAGCACGAATAACCAAATGCGTTTGAGGCTGATGGGCTCTGGGTAACTTGAAGGGCACTTTCTGTGGCTGGGTTATGTCTGGGTCTCTGGGCACAGGGTCTCCCTCTACTTCACCTCGTTCTGTGGGAATATCCAGGTGCTGTCCAAGCTCCTTGGTGGGCTGAAGGCACATGATAGGCACCTCCTGGGTCTTCTCAGCATGCAGTAGGTGCCTGATTAGTATGTGCAGTCAGGCTGCTCCCTCCGTCCAGGTTGTGTCTCTCTAGCAGGACAGGGGTCCTGGAATCATGTTCAGCACCTGGATCGTGTTGAAATCTCAACCGACAACATGGGTACACTGACTTTTCCCAGAAAATTTGGGAGAGTAAAGCAAAAACAAAAATCACTTATTTTTCCCTACCTCCTCCAGTCCGTTGGCATTTGTGCCCTTTGAGGCAGAGAGAACTAGCCTGCCCTGCAAGTGTGGCTCTTGCTTAAGGTTTGCTTCTTTTTTGCTTCTTTGCTCTTCTCAAGGGTTGTTTGTTTGTTTGAAATAAAACCCTGAGGCCAGGGTTTAGGGCATGCTTTCTCCAGTGGCATGTGGGCGATCACCCAGATGGGCTTTGCCCAGGCCCTGCTGCCTGCTGGCCTCTGTTCCCTGGAGAAGATTTAGTATTAAAACATGTTGCAGGGCCTCCCTAGTGGCGCATTGGTTGAGTGCTGCGCTGTGGAGCTGTCGGCAGCAGCCATGCGGGTTTGGCACCGCCCAGCCGGGGAGGGTCCCACATGGCGTGGCAGACCTCTCCTGCCTCACTCGCTGCTCCCCTCAGCAGTGTATTTCTGATCTGCCTGTTCTGCTCCCCACTCTGTCTCTGGTGAAGCCTCTCACCGCTCCACACCTCTGGCCTGTACCCCAGCTGTATGTATAAATAAATAAATCTTTAAAAAAAAAACAAAAACATGTTTCAGTTTCCCAACATCTGGATCAGAGTGGAGACCAAATCTCAGACATATTTCCTAGGCAAACTGAAATAAAAAGGCAGGGGTATCTGGCCGTAAGCCAACACAGCTTCAGTGAGGAGGGTGACCCAGGCTCCCAGCGGATCTTCAAGACTGAGGTGGGCTCAGCCTTTCCTGCCTGCCCTTCTTTCCCCTGCTTCCCAGATTCTCTTCCCTCTGCTGGCTTTCCTGCCTGGGGATCTCATGAAATAGGGCTTCAAAACAATTTTGATTTTAAAAATGATTTTTATTGGGTCTTAAAATGTAGAATTACAATATTAGGATATTTATTACTGAAAATCAGCAAATTAATTTTTTTTTAAGATTTATTTATTTAAACATACAAGAGCTGGGGTGCAGGCCAGAGGTATGTGGGCATGAGAGGATTCACCAGAGACAGAGAGGGGAGCACAGCAGGCAGATTGACTGAAATATACTGCTGAGGGGAGCAGCAGGCTAGGCAGGAGAGGTCTGCTGCGCCATGTGGGAAGCTCCCCGGCAGGGCATCGAACTCAAGCCA